>JACXGJ010001257.1:0-89255 GCA_016801105.1 Esox niger
CCTCACAACACTCCCACGCAAACACACACACAAACACCCTCAAAACACTCCCACGCAAACACCCTAACAACACTACCACGCAAACACACGCGCAAACATCCTCACAACACTCCCACGCAAACACCCTAACAACACTCCCACGCAATCACACACGCAAACATCCTAACGACACTCCCACGCAAACACACGCGCAAACATCCTCACAACACTCCCACGCAAACACAAGAAAACACCCTAACAACACTCCCACGCAAAGACACACGCAAACATCCTCACAACACTCCCACCAAACACACACGCAAACATCCTCACAACACTCCCACGCAAACACACACGCAAACATCCTAACAACATTCCCACGCAAACACACACACAAACACCCTCAAAACACTCCCACGCAAACACCCTAACAACACTCCCACGCAATCACACGAAAACACCCTAACAACACTCCCACGCAATCACACGAAAACACCCTAACAACACTCCAGCACACACAACAAGCACTATGACCTCATCAACATGCACGCCCGCACGCACGCCCGCACCACAAACATTCAGGATCAGTGTAACCTCATCCTAGATCATTACTGCTTGGTGTCAGCACTTCTTTCCCAAGCAATGTAAGCGGTGATTTAAATTCCTGGCACACGTTTTTCTCCCACATTGCAATGCTGATGGGTGGCTGTCTCTTATCCAAAGCCATCTTCCTCCCTCTCTCCCTCTAAAGAGCGCTGAACCACTGACTGACTCCTCTGGCTCGCCACGTCAAAATGGCCATGCAAAGCCCATCAAGACATTTAGCTAAATGAAAACAGCAATGTCTCGAGTTTGGGCGTTAACGTCAGAGGCATGGACTTTTTGGTTTCTTCCCCATAATGTAAATTCAGCTCTAATGGTTTCTGAGAGATAGAGAGGTACAGGTGTAGAGAGACAGGTATGCAATATATACATAGGCATGTGTAGAGCAGAGGTAGGGAGAGAGGGGGAAAGAGACTGGGAGGAAGAGAAGAATAGAGAGGTAATATATAGAATATAATTCAGTAAAGGCCCAGAGAGATAAAAACAAATATATAGAGGTATATATATATATATATATATACATCCTCAACAGAAATGTATTACCTAAGAAGATCCTAATTTTAATATATATGTATACACAGTGGGGAGAACAAGTATTTGATACACTGCTGATTTTGCAGGTTTTCTACTTACAAAGCATGTAGAGGTCTGTAATATTTATCATAGGTACACTTCAACTGTGCAAGACAGAATCTAAAAAAAATCCAGAAAATCACATTGTATGATTTTTAAATAATACATTTATATTTTATTGCATAACATATGTATTTGATACATCAGAAAAGCAGAACTTAATATTTGGTACAGAAACCTTTGTTTGCAATTACAGAGATCATACGTGTCCTGTAGTTCTTGACCAGGTTTGCACACACTGCAGCAGGGATTTTGGCCCACTCCTCCATACAGACCTTGTGATGAAAATTTCATCGATAGACACTCAAAGGAGTAAGACAGAGACCAAATAATCTTGGCACAATTAGCAGTTTATTTGCAAATAGAGAGACGCGTCAAATGCTTACAGAATAATCATTCGAGGAGCCTCTAGAGGAACTTACAACAACGGTCAGTATATATAACAGTTAAAGGGGTGTGGTATGATGTCACCCATCAATCTTAGGTCTCACAGGTGGGAGGGTTATCCCCCCTATCTTATCCTTTCTGCCATAATGTTTACTGTTGTGTTTACCTTAAGGGCCAACAGCCCCTACCGTCCCCCAACAATCACATTCCTAAGGAGCAAAGGACAGATACCCTTAATGGTTTAGCCAGTTGAGCAGATGGTCAGAAAACCTAATGATTCTCTGAAATAATACAGATGCATGTCACAACCAAAGACCAGAGTTACACACCAGGTAATAGATGAGCAAACATGTCTCCAAAATACATTAGTTAAGAAATTGCCACAACAACCTCCAGATCCTTTAGGTTTCGGGGCTGTCGCTGGGCAATACCGACTTTCAGTTCCCCCCAAATATTCTATTGATTTCAGGTCTGGAGACTGGCTACTCCAGGACCTTGAGATGCTTCTTAAGTAGCCACTCCTTAGTTGCCCTAGCTGTGTGTTTCGGGTCGTTGATATGCTGGAAGACCCAGCCAAGACACATCTTCAATGCTCTTACTGAGGGAAGGCCAAGATCTTGCGATACATGGCCCCATCCATCCTCCCCTCAATACGGGGCAGTCGTCCTGTCCCTTTTGCAGAAAAGCATCCCCAAATGATGATGTTTCCACTTCCATGCTTCACAGTTAAGATGGTGTTCTTGGGGTTGTACTCATCCTTCTTCTTCCTCCAAAAATGGCCAGTGGAGATTAGACCAAAAGGCTCTATTTTTGTCTCATCAGACCACATGACCTCCCATTCTCCCTCTGGATAATCCAGATGGTCATTGGCAAACTTCAGGTGGGCCTGGACATGCACTGGCTTGAGCAGAGGGACCTTGCATGCGCTGTAGTATTTTAATCCATGACGGGATAGTGGGTTACTAATGGTTTTCTTTGAAACTGTGGTCCCAGCTCTCTTCAGGTCATTGATCAGGTCCTGCCGAGTAGTTCTGGGCTGATCTCTCACCTTCCTCATGATCATTGATGCCCCACGGGGAGAGATCATGACCGTCATCGTGAACTTCTTCCATTTTGTAATAATTGCGCCACCAGTTGTTGCCTTCTCACCAAGCTGCTTGCCTATTGTCCTGTAGCCCATCCCAGCCTTGTGCAGGTCTACAATTTCATCCCTGATGTCCTTACACAGCTCTCTGGTCTTGGCCACTGTGGAGAGGTTGGATTCGGTTTGATAGAGTGTGTGGACAGGTGTCTTTTATGCAGGTAAAGATTTCAAACAGTTGCAATTAATACAGGTAATGAGTGGGGGAACAGGAGGGCTACATAAAGAAAAACTAACAGGTCTGTGAGAGCCGTAATTCTTACTGGTTGGTAGGTAATCAAATACTTACGTCATGCAATAAAATGCCAATTAAATATAAAAAAATCATACAATGTGATTTTCTGGATTTTTTATTTAGATTCTGTCACTCACAGGTGAAGGGTACCTATGGTAAAAATGACAGACCTCTACATGTTTTGTAAGTAGGAAAATCTGCAAAATCAGCAGTGTATCAAATACTTGTTCTCCCCACTGTATATATGCACAGTCTACACACAAAAGCTGTACATAGAAAGAGGTATAGACAGAGTTGTGTATATTTATAGAGAGAGGTTAAGGTCTGGTTGAAAAAGGGTGAAATGTTGGGGTTGAACTCTGCTCTGGGTGGTTTGGCCAAGCAGCCAAGGAGTCAATTGGTGTGCCCCTGTTGTGTTCGTGTTCTACAATGGCACTGACAGATTGCTCTGGCAGGAGCTCATGTGCCGGGACCTAACCACCTTGTCGCTAGCCAGACTTGTGGCTGTGCGCCTGGGGCTTGGATGGACCTCGCCAGACCTGTCTGCATGGTACAGTAATGGCTTCGCATATGGAGGCCCACTGCCTAATATCTGTGGACTGATTTGCTACATGGTCGCCCACAGCCCTATGAGAAAAAACTGTTATTTGGGTTTGCGTCTGGGAAAACTTTTTGATTACAAAAGGTCTGTTAACAATGTGTCAGAATAAGGAAGAGATCAATGGTCTGAAAAACAGCTATAATTCTTTGTCCATGAAGACAGGAACAAAGTAGTTAGAAAGGGTCCGGAGCGTTACAAGGATCAGGAGTGAATAATTCTCCAATAACTTTCAAGCACAGGTTGAGTTTTTTTTCAAACAGCATAGGAAACAATTTCTGTCTAAAAATAATAGCTGGAGTGACCGTTTCCTTTGATGTCCCGGGCATACGCGGCAGTCACTGGGGAGCAGAGGGAAAAGATGAGGCATGTTCAGACACAACATCGCAACACAAGCTTTCTAATGAAGCGAAGCTACAATTAGCAATGATCTCCATCTGCTCCTGTGATCTCCAGGGCCTGCCAGTGCCGTCTGTTGTCTGATCATGTTCTACTCCCACCGTACACCTGCTACCTGCTAGCAGCTACATTGCCTACAAGCCCAGTCAAAAGCTCTCCACTTTGGGCTAACACCTGTCACCACGCACCACCTGCTATCTGCTGCATGCTGTACGCAAGGCCAGTATACACCTGTAGGGAAGACAGGATTTTGCTAAACTTTCTCATTGTTTATCAATTTGGTCGAGATTCTTTATAGTTAAAATATGATGTGAATGACTTACGTGTATCTGATACAAATTGCTACAGACTTTATCTCGAAATTCAATTTGTATTCACTTGCAATATGTGTGTGTATCTGATCATAGACGTGTTACTACAAGTGATCTGTACTGAATCAAGCCTTAGAGTTTAAAAATAGTTTCCCTTTAAGTAGCTATAGAAGATAGATATCTAAATAATTTGCTTGTGGGCTAGGGTTTGGAATTTAACCCTTTCTTAAATACCTTTTCAAATAAATTAAAATTAGGATCTTCTTAGGTAATACATTTCTGTTGAGGATGTATTAAGGGAATTTTGTGAAACATGGCCAGCAGCTACCTTTAATTACAACCAACGTTTTACAGTTAGCAATAGCTGTGCCTGTTAACATAAAGCAAATTGTTAGCAGTAACATATAAAATGGCAAGCTTGAATGCACAGTACCTTTGTCTTTGGTACATATATTTAACAAGCTGACCCTGCTGCTTCTGAGGGAATGAGGGGGATTCAAATTTGTCAGTGATTTGTGAACATCTCTTTGACTTGTGGGCTGTTGTAGTATCCAGCTAGCTTGGTCTAAATTCACATTATATAAGCTTTCATGTAGTGCTGGCTACAGAGTAAAATTCATGACGATTGTTGGTTTATCTGGACGAATGTACAGTAGGTGTGTTTGTTAGTTAAGAGTTGAATCGTCTGTCTTTGTTTCATGCTACCTGTTATAGATTACAGTATCTGACAAACCTTTGGAGATTTCTTCAGGAACCTCGAGTGGAGTAAAAGGCTGTAAAATACACATCTGATAGCATGTCAATGTGCTGTATATAGCAATAAGTACTCCTTAATGTGGTCAAGTAGACATAGTAACAAGGGCTTTCCTATTCAAAGAGAAAGCAACATAGCTGAACCATAAAATGTTCACCCAGGTTTGTGAGTGTACTCTATGTAACGTAGACCTAGTAAAAACAAAATAGATCAGCTAGAGCAGGGTGGTGTCAAAACATCTGTCAGATTTAGTTGAATTATATATGAAATAATATCTCCTATGTGCCCTGATGTAGGTTTTATTTCGCTACACATACGTCCTGCATATCCCGACTAGTAGACTCATCCAAAGGGTCCAACGGGCGGGGCTTAAACATAGCCAGCCCCACCTATCGACCTCATCCAGAATACGGCACAGCATGGGAAGTGTTGCCAAGCTACTGTACTTCCTTAGCAGTGTTGGCACTGTGCACCAGTGTTCCGGCTAGCTGATAGTTAATGGCAGGGGTTTCAAACTGGTTCCATGGAGCGCCAAGTGTCTGCAGCTTTTTGATTATTCCTATAAATTAGTTCCCAGTTCAGACCAAAACAACCAGGTGAGGGTAGAAATTAACCAATTAGTGACCTAATTAATCAATCAAATACAAGGTGAGAGCGAAAACCTGCAGACACTTGTCCCTCCGTGGAACTGGTTTGACACCTCTGGTCTGTGGTATGATGACAGTCAGAAAACCAACATATGGTGCAAGTTGTATCTACTGACCTGGAGCTCCTTTAATTTATTATTCACCGACCTCAGTGATTTCATTCAATAAAGTAATTTCTAGAAAATACAAGAAGTTAGATTGGCTTTAATTCCCGCTAATCCTGTTCACTAATTGTTACTTGAATACCCATTCAATTTTATCACATTCAAATCACAAACAAATGTTTTGCGCTACCTCTTGCTTTATCCAGGCAGAATGACAGGGCACAATACGGTATGTATAAAATTACTGTAGATTCAGTTGATCCGACTGAAAAATCGTATTGTTGTAATTATCATGCGCATCCACATATTCGATTGTTAAGGTTTAGTTATAGGATTCTATTTTCAAGTAGTGATGTTCTATCACGCTTGCTAAATAATAAAGGAGAAGGAACTTCTGCTTAGTGCCCAGCAAAGGCAAACTGCAATTTCCTGGAATGTGATCTGATGAAGGCATGCAAATAACCACAAATGTAACCACTTTTTATCAGTGCATGTAAGTGTATATATAAAGCTTATTTTTTTAGTGGTCATTGAGGGAGGATTCCTGAAAGCCCTTTTTAAAGCAGTTCTGCATGGAGAAGTGGACCAATATTCCTTTAGTTCAATGTGAGCGGCTGATGAACAAGTACAGGAAGTGTTTGGTTGAAGTAATTATAGTAAATTAAATTAGTTTCAAAATGTTATGTTATTTGTCACCTCCCTTTCCCTTTGTTTAGTATTAGGTTATGGTTGAAGAGCAATAACCTTCAGTATAAAATTATAAAGAAATATAGAATATCAGAAATGGGGCAAAATCATCCACATGGCAGTGTATGTATCTCTGTGAGGAGCAGGCCGTGTTATTTTACATGGAGACGAGACGTAATTCACCCCCCCAATACACACACCACTATGGGTGGAATAACAATGGCGGTCAAGCCAGAGAAGCTCAGTGTAATCTCCCGCTGTCCATAGAAGTCAATGTTCCAGCTCACTCCGTCACTGACACTGTTCAAACAATCAGTCACCCTGTCCAAACATGCTAATCCACAGACTTCATCCTTATTCCCACACGCACCGACCCAGTCTCTCCCCCAGTTCATTTCTCTCTCTTTCTCTTCATCTCCTGCGAGTATTGCTAACCTTTACTGTCACAGCACACACACACACTCATGCGTGCACAGACTGGCACGCACGTTCGCAAACACACACACACATTTCTATAGGCCGAGGCCCATGGGGTCCAGCGTCTTAGCCGAATGCGCTGTCTAAGAACGCAACTGCATGTCACTCTGGGTTAGTGGGAGGAACACTATTAGACAAATCCATGGAAGCATGTGGGAAAATTTGGAGGTGGTAATGGTACCAATATAGTAGGAAACTATGTAATGAAGCCTATCAGAACGCATGTTTGAGGTATGCTCTTTTTACCGATGTTATCTATGAGGTTGAGTGTGAAGGCAGAAGATAAAATGGCTAGATTCTCCGAGGTCTATTATGTGATTATATGATTTAGGAGAAGTCGTTGTTCTTGGATTTGGGTTTTTGTCTGGGATTATTTTGGTGAATTAGGACTGGGTGAAGGGGGGGTTTTAAATTCCACGGTCAAAATTTCCCCATATTTTGGGGTCAGGCTTTTTGGCCAGGATACAGTGAAATCAGTGGAATACGAGTGTTGAGCTGGGTGTTTTGTTTTGCGAAGAAGGGGAGTAATTTTTATTCCTTTGCACAGTGGTGATCATAATTGTTAACAGCATCCCCCAGAAGTAAAACAGGAAATTACAACTTCTACGAGCAGGATCATTACTTTTCTCAAATGGGACACAAAAGAGTCCTACTTGGAACCATATTGATTTCCCAAGAAAATAACTATCTAACTGAGGCGATTCACATTTTAGGAAGAGTTTTTCAGAGTGTTGTCTCTTCATAATATTTCAGAAATATGTGGGATATGGTCACCGTCCAACAGTAGCATCTGCGATTTTCAAAGACTAAATAATTGCCCCAACAGTTTAAACATCACACAAGAAACTGAAAAGGACGTCAGTCAGTGGTGCTGTTCCTATAGTCTGTTCAGAAAGTCATAGTGGGCTGAATATTCTTTGTTTTTGCAATGTGGTCCCTTTGTTTCGACAGCACATGCGACAGCAGCTCCTCTGTATTTTAGGAATTGTTTTGTTTGCCTTTTCCATGAAAGGGAGAGCCAGAGGGGCTTGTCAAACGAAGACGTCCTTGCATATACCAGCTTACAATTTCAGTGCAAACTGGCACTCTTGTGTGGGTACAGTAAAGGAGGGTGGGAGAGATTCTGGGATGTCACGCACCTATTATTTGGGGATTTTCAATTTCAGAGTGTTTCAAATGGTTATTCCTAAAAGCTATAGCAACCGGTACTTGTTTCACCCTTTAAATGAATACAATTAAAGAGCACCTCACCTCTCACTTCCAAAGCCACTATGCCTCCGAAAGTGACCTAATACTAAGTTTAGTTTAACATAGACTGACACACACAGGAAGTAAAATCAATGGGGGGGGGGTTATATTTCCATGGCTGACTGTGATAACACTAGTCATGTGGTGGGTGGCGATGCTTTGACATTGACTTCCTATTTCCATGTGGGAGGAGGGACATGAAGGGATAGAGAAACACAGGAGAGAAAGAAAAAGAAAGAGGACCAGGCTGAAGAAAGACCGCTGCTCGATTCACTTCCACACATTTTTGTATCTGCGTGGGCATGGCTCCTTTGTCTCCGTTCTGACAGGGAGAAGACTTGTGGTCAGATGTCGCCTGCCCCCTCAACGTCTTTGATGCATGGCCTTCATACCCACTAGGTCTGAAAGGCAGCAGGGAACAAACGCGGAGAGGAGAGAAGAGCAATTGAAAAATTGTTAAAGGGACAGTGAGAGACGCTTTTGGGAACAAATCATTTTGCCCCGATTTGGTTCAATAAATCATTGTTTAGTTAACATTCTCTGCCTGCATGGGGAGTGACAGCAGAAAGTGCTAGTCTTATTAAGATTAAAAAGGATGGATGTGTTGTCATAGCTAGACAAGCCTGGCGCGGTTGTTCTTGACCGCTAATAAAAAGCTAATTGGGAGGGATGTCCCAGTGCTACCACTGCCAAAAGTATAAAAAGAAAATGATGGAGCGTTTAAATAACTTGCGCTGCGCCTTAATTAACCATCAGTGTTAGGGGGTGTGGGGGGTTTGCTTGGAGAGAGAGGCGGGGGCAGTCTTTACGAGAACAATGACTTTGAAATGCCGAGCTAGGCTTACCAAGCATTTACTTAATCTAGACATAGCAAAGGGGTGAGCAGGAGCAGTGTTATTGGTTCAACCATCATCCGTGCTCTGAGAACTGTAAGAAGAGTAAAGCCTTTCATTTGTACTTCGCTCAAAAAGTAAAGATGAAAGCATTCAGAGTAGGGTGTGACACCATGAGAACTCGGTACATGTGAATCCGTCAATTAGGGGTGTTTTGGTTTTCTGCTATTGTTCCAGATGAAAGTGAGAGAGCTTCATATGGGACATGAAGCCATTGCAGAAATATGGTTATCATTCATTCAAGCTGGTAGGGAAGCTGGGGATATACTGTGGTCAGTGCCGGCTCTAATTTTTAAGGGGCCCTAAGCAACATTTCATTTGGGGCCTCCCTCTCCCCTATCGGTTGGGGCTCCCTTACAGTCACAGGCCCCCTAGTGGTCAGGGGCCCTCAGTGACCACTTATGCCTGGAGCCGGCCCTGACTGTGGTGTTTAGTAGCACTCCTAAAATGTGGTGGAAAAGAATTGCAAAAAAATATGATTACATGTTTACAAGTTACAAGTTTAATTTTGTCAGGCTGGATTTTCGCACACAATTTTGACTGGTTATTTGGTAATTAGTAAAAATTATAACGTTGCAACTCTGAATTTCTGCTCTTGATATAACTGGCTATAAAACAATCTAAACATTTTTACTGGTGACTTTTGGTGGCTGAATGTGCATCTGACACACAGCTAGCTTACATCAGTACTGTCTGGTACATGCCTTCTCAAGCGCTCTCTTGATATTGTCAACAAAACCCTTCAAACTAGACCAGCTGAAAATAGTGTAAAATTTAACTAAAATAAGAATTGTCCCCAACGATGGAATTGTCCAAGTGGATATGGTTTATTTTGTCATGTGACAGGAGTGACACATTTTGAAAGGAGGTCCTGAGTGAACGTGTTTGGGAAACAAAAATAAATCTACTGCCACATTCGCCAGCCAATACATCCCAATCTTACCATCAGCCGTATATACATTAGGAGTCCCCTGATCTTAACTTACGACATTTCTATATCCAATCATGTGGCCCACTGTTTGACTTATCATGAAGCCATATCTCAGCACATGCATAGCTGTGGGATCCACTCTTCTGAAATGACCAGACACCATCCGAAAACTGCACGTCACTCTCAAAGGAACCATATTCCCAGATACACACGTGCTCACGCCGAGAACTGTCCTACAGCCTCAAAGGAACCATATTCCCAGATGCACACTTGCTCACGCCGAAAACTGTCCGAGAGCCTCAAAGGAACCATATTCCCAGATGCACATGTGATCACTCCGAAAACTGTCCGACAGCCTCAAAGGAACCATATTCCCAGATGCACACGTGCTCACGCCGAAAACTGTCCGGCAGCGTCAAAGAAACACTTTTCCCAGATGCACACATACACACGCTTATGCACGCACACACACACGTCAGATTCCCTCAAACAGACAGTCTGACAGACGCAGGGGAAGGGAGATAAAAGACAAATGAAGAATTTAATTGAGCTGTAGCTTCAGGCCAAAGGGATTAGTATTACAGACCTCTGGGGGGAATCTCACTCTCTCTCCCTCCTGCCTTACCTCCAAGCCCCAACTAACTGTCCATTATGACATGGAATATAAAGGGAAAACTTATTAAAGACATCAATAAATGTCATTAGAATCCAAGAGGATGTGAGTGACCTCATTTGAATTGGTAACTCGTGCTGGTGCACCATGGGAAAATGCTGGTGCTGTGACTGCTAATATTTAATGTCTTCATGGCGACAGTCCAAATGATGTAATGTGTGCACAGAGGCCAGTCAGGGCAAGTGTGATGAAATCTATCAATTGTTATTTTTGGATTTCTACATACTGTGTAAGATATGTCCCAGAATTGTTCTATCTTTTCTAATTCACGAAACATGAAATGTCATCCCCCATTTCATTAACTATTTAAATAATATAGCATAATTTTAGCTATAGATTTGTTGTTAAATGTCAGTCTGTGTGTCTTTAAATGTATCACCCTGTGATCTTGCATTTAACCTAGTAGCTGAGAGTAGCCAAAGTGATCTTACACTTACGCTCCGGCACTATCCACAATCTCAGAGCTAAAGACCACCAAGCTGTCCACAGTGCGACCACCATCAGGCAGCCATATCTTGTGCAGAGCGACCGGGTTTGAAAGCAGCATTGAGCTGGGTTGCTGTTCGCTGGATGTCCGGTCAGACACACACAGATCAATGCAGGGCGCGTGGGATAGAGACTAGAATGAGCAGCCGGTGGCCAGCCGGTGGCTGGCTGCCATTGAAGTGAAGGGGCAACATCCCTCTCTATGCCCTGGGGTGATGACAACTAGCTGTCTGCCAGGAATGAGTAGGTGTTTGTTGGGTTTGTTTATGTGTGTGTCTGTGACTGTGCTTTACTGTTACTGCCTCAGAATTGGTCATGCTTTCTTCAAAATACATTATGTACTTCATTAAGGGGTTAGCACATTTGGGATTATTCTATTGGCTCTATTATGTCAGGCAAGCTGTCAAAGTATTGAACTGAAATGAGATGGGTGCAAAGGACTATTTTTTAAAAGTGCTATGAAATTGACCATTTGTTCTAGTATAAGGGGTTACGTGGCACTTTATCACAGGAACAATTATGACTTTAGTCTTTAGGTGGGAGGAATTATAGTGTTGCTTTTAGTGAGACTTTTTTGTTTAGTTGCTTAGTCCAAGCTGAAAATAAGTCCTCAAAAAGGAGTTTCCGATATCTGCAAATAGTGAAAGAAACATCCGTTGTTGATTATACAAATGGTGTCTTCATACAGATTCAACACTGACAGAAATCACCGGATTTAAATCAACGTGGGACACTTTGTAACGCCTTTCAATGTAATGACAGCTTTGTCGCAGTAAATTATAGACCCACATGCCCTACCTGTGGAGCATGTCCCATCACACCTAATGCACTGGCTCAGAAAGCATTCACCAGCATTCTCAGTAATAATTCATCTCACCTTCACCTCATTGTCGGAGAGAAACTTGAAGAAACAAACGGACCTGCTAAGACTGACAATAACCGTCTGACAATGAAAGCTGCGGCGTTGCGGTTGTCAAGTAAAAGCTGTGGATAATTCAAACACGTGCACCGCACTTTCCCTGTGGATGAGAGTGGGCTTACCTCGGCCATCGTTACTGAGAGATGAGGGTGGAGATAAGGAGACACCGATGACTCTCTCTTTCCCTCATCCCTTTTCAGACTGGTTGACTGAATCATTGGATTTGGAGCTGAAAGCTTGATCAGCATCCCTCAGGTTCACGATAACACCCTCACAGAGAAAAAGAAAGACACAGAGAGACAAAGAGAAAGAGAAACATCTGACTGAAGGCAAATCAACATAATTTATGAAGTCAGAAAAGCTAGCATACAAATATGCAAGTGACGGTAGAATAACCCAAACACGTTAGCATTTTAGTGATTTACCCCATTTGGAATTACCTTGACTTTTTCTGTAGTTTATTACTGATATTAGTCGTGCCGCACAACAGCAGAAACCAATGACAAACAGCACTATCCTGAAACATTTGGAGACTTTCAACCACGGAACATGAATACTTTATAAAGGCAGTAAAACATGCATTTATGGTTCACCGCAATTACGGCAAATAATTTCCCCGTGCAATCACAGAACCCAGTCTCTCATAATTACAACGTTGTCAACAAGTCAGTGCTTTGTTATGGATGAACTGATTTTCACGGGCTGGGTTTTTATTGGGTTTTTGAATGTCGCAGCATTTTACGGAGAGCGGCGTGGGACGGCCTGAGAAGACGTTGGCGATGGATACGGCAGACAGGCGGAGGAGATCATTGAGGTGGTGCCAAGCCGTAGGAGGCTTTATGCCACAGCTGTAGAGACCCACACACAATGGACAGATGGGGGAAGCATAACTCTGTTACACAGGTACATCATGCATGACTGATGGAAGGGGTGGGGGCGGAGTCATAAAAAATGGAGGTTCCCATAAAATATGCAGGGAGGATAACTATTTAATATGAATCCAAACGCTGCATGGGGTAACAAACCAAATCTCTGCAAAAACACAGCATTGTTTTTATCTAAACACAACAGAGATTGCAAAGGATATTTGGGTTTTGCGTTTTTTTTTTCAAGACCATTTCCCGAATGAAGTGTGTGAACAGATTATGACTGAATATTAAATGAATGTGGTTTGGCACTTATTTACATTCTTAGGGACAACATTAAGCACGATGATGGCCCCTAATAAGTTTAAGTTAGATAATCCGGTCTTCACATTACGTTTTAAGCTTGACTTTGACACTTAATTACACATTTTACAGTCTCTTACATTTTGCAGATCTCAGAGAGAGCATAAAAACGGGACTTACATGGGGTGTTGCTTTCATTAGCTGAGCGTTCGAGTAAATGTGCTCCTGTTCATTGGCACATTTGTATTGCCCTCACCTGTCAAGTGGGGAAACTAAGCTGCAACGCCACACATATTCAAACCGGACCGTTCGTTTTGGAAACCTCCAACTCGGTCACACCGGGAAACTGAAGACATAAAAAATGAATACATCGCACACTGGCCCTGTGACTACTGTATGTCTAAGCTGAGCTATGCGCCTCTACTATAGGTGGGAAAAAGAATATCTCTAGGCTGCCCCGATAAAACAACTAGAGCCTGTAATTGTAACTGAAATCTTAATTGACTAATTTCACACTGTGTTTTGTGGGAAAAGCCAGCGGGAACTTATTCTCTACAATGACAAGTGTTGGGATCGATGAAGCAGAATTGGAGGATCCTCCGCCGTATTGCAATCATATTTCACAGAAGTCCATAACTCACGTGTGACTGGTATGACTATGCAAACGTGTTGAAGTCTATTAAAGTGTCCAACGGCATGATTTAAAAGAACAGGATTGATGCAATCAAGCAATATTAATCATGGCAAGGATGAGAAGCGTTGAATCGTATATGGAATTTGATTTACTTTAACCTCGCATTGGAAATTAACGATAGCGTTACACAAGGCATACAGCTTAAATTACAAGGTAGTGCTTATATTAACACAGCTTTATTCTAGGTATGACCTGAGTGGGATAGATTGTGGCTTGGAGGGCATGCCCAATATTTTTTGAGGAAAGAGAGAAATGTTATATCATAGCAGGCAAGCACCAGAAGACAAGGAAGAGGAAGAGCACAAGCTCTTCAACCAGTTTATAGCCATCGACCTGTCTTTAAAAAAAAAAAAAACATTGACTAATACATAAACCAGGCCAGAAGATGTCCAATCAGCCAACATTTTGAGTGGTGGTCACATCTGGTGGTTGTACCCTCAAGCATGGGCTGGGAAGTATGAGAAGGCTGAATTCATAAAAACCCTTGATTACCCTAGTGGAAATATCCCTCTGAATTCCAATGGTATAATCCTATATGATTTTCTAGCTTGTTTTGGAACCGTCCAATAGGATTTTTTTATTTAACTTTTTTCTGGATTTCTTGTCTAATGGGATTTTAAAGAAACAAATCCTAAAGAATATTCATTGGACTATTCTTATTGGATTCATCTTATTGGACTTATTTCTTAAATGACTTTTTCTCTTGCTCTCAGATATCTGCTTGGGAAATCTTTACTTAGAAAAGATTTAAATGCACATTAAATGTACATGAGTCACAATGACCCATACTGCAGAGCACAAACATACTGCACTGTAATAAATACTTTATTCAAAATATTATAATGTATTAACAAATAAATTAAACACTTAAGTAATATTAAAAGATTATGAGAATTATTTTTATGAAAACTACTTTAATGTTCCCCCCTGCTCTCATTGTTTAGCTTCATCCAGATCCCCGCCTTAACGTGTCCAAAGTCCTTCCCAAAATATCTGAATGGTGTGAACTGCAATAAAACTTATACAGAATCACTGGTATTAGCAAGTAGTCAAAACACTTCTGCAATGTTCTTCTGTCTGGTTTAAAACATGTGGCAATGATAATGACTGCATCTATTACTGCCCAATTAATGGGCTTTACTCATCTTATGGGAGCTGCTACTGTAAATAGGAGAGCTATTAGTCACAAACCAAGTCAAATGAACATAACATTCAGGACTGTTCACCAAAATAGAAATCTAGAGGTACAAACTAAGTCAAATCAACATACCCATAAGTGGATATCCAGGGTGGACGGGGGGGTCATGACCCCCCATCTTGGGGAAAACTATGATTTGTCCCCCCCAATATATGTCTGTACAAAGATTAGAAACCTAATACCGCGTTTTTAAGTTGCAAAAAAAGCGATCACCCCCGGCCTTTGCCTCACAATGATTTGATCTACTGTCAGCCCTCAGCAGTGCAAGTCTTGCCGGTAGAGTGTATGTGTGTAAATCAGACAGTCTGAATCTGTTGTTGGTGGTTGACTCAGTAAGTAGTTCATACAAAGGATATATTAGAATTAGTTTTACTTAGTACAGCACTCAGTACAATAAAACACATTTATTACCTTCACCAGACTTAATTTTCTCTGTACTGAATTACAGTTCACACTTAATGTTAGCTACTGTTTAGCTGACGTTTGCTAGCAAGCTACGGAAGCAACAACCAGCATATGCAGCTGTTTGAATTCGAGTCAATGAGAGAAGCTTACATTGCAATATAATGTAATGTTTCTTAGCTGCTCTTGAGAAAATGTCGTGTAGTTGTTCCCTCCAAAGTTGATGTCAGATTTGGGCCCCTGACTGCTCACCAAAATAGATTAAAGTCTAGAATTACAAACCAAGTCAAATCAACATAACATTCAAGACTGTTCACTAAAATACGAAATAATCATTTTCCAGAAAAATTCTAATTTTGAGCCAGGAAAATAATTTGGGAAAAACTCAGCTCATGTCAAAGTGGCCTGGCACTTCCGTGAACATATCTAGCTGTGTTTCATCAAGTTTAGTTTTCTTTTCCTTCGCAACATGTACATGCTAACTTTGTTAGAGGTAAAAAATACAATCACGTAAAAGGATTTAGCAGTCATCCTGATATTTGCTAGACTAACACTAGTAGCTTCCCTTGCGTACTGCATGCAGCCTAATTGCTCCAGCAAATGGGACAGAAAACAGTCCAGTCCAGAGTAGACCATTTTATAGACATCCAAGTTGTTACCACTAGTAGTATTGAATACTACAAGTCATTTCACCTGTAGGCTGCAGCTGTAGAAATAGAAGTGTTCTTCCTGGTCTTTTGTCTTCTGCCAACTGAGATGCAGAGGTGACAGAGTGCACATTAGAGCCAGGCCAAAGCCATCATCCTTTAAATGTCTGCTTCGGGAACATTTTGTCTCCACTCTAGATAACAACATTATTGACGGCGGACAGATTGGGGATGAAACATTAACGGTACGCCATTTTGCTCAGTGAGAAAAGCCTGTGGAGCTGCCAATGCCTCAGACATGTTGACAAATTCCACCCCCCCCCGCCCCCCCCCATATCACTCCAGTATTCCTACCAGCACAGCAACACAAACAAAAAGCAACAATTGTCTCTCCTTTTCATTTGTTTTAAAGCAGCCGTTCACATCAGATTCTGACCAGGCTAATAACATTAGCACACAGTACATCAGCAAATCCAGGACAACGTTGTCAATGAATTGACTTATTCCCCCTGTGATGGCTTATGACAAATTGATGGACCTCCAAGACAGAGTTCCAAGGCTACAGTGACAGTCCATTACAATAAACCATGTGAGACGAGAAGTGCTGGAATACAGACACGCCCCTCTTATAAGAATTACACAACTGTGTACCTGGGCTCTATCATCCATATTGCACATTCAGTTGTGTGTTTGTTTTTGGTCAATGTGTTTTACTTTTTTATATAGAAAGTGTTACCCGTTACTGAGCCTATGCAAATCCCAAATTTGGAATAATTGCCACCGCTATTGTGTCAGGTTGAAAAAGGCCATTTTCCTGGGACTGTACCACCAACACATCAGCCCATCATTCTATTCCAGATGGGCTTCCAATATGTGATGAGATAAAACCACATGACGCCCTCATTCATTCCATTATGAAGAAGACCAAATGCTGAGACACATCAATACTAATTAATGATGTTGCTTTTATCCTTTGCCAATTACCTCTGTATTACAATCCCACTTCTAAATAGATTGCGACAATTTCAAGCATTTTGTTTATTCTTGTGCAAAATGTATTGGAATAATTTAGCAAAATACAGTGAATATACACACAAATTGATATTGAAAACAACATTGGTGGTAATTACCCTGCAAGAAAACTTGCTTGGAATTTTTTTAAATGTCTCAGAATTACATATTGCAATTTTCTCAAGGGATGTACAAAGGAAACCATATTATTTAAGACCATAGGACAGAAAATTATAACATGCATCAATCACATTTTTGTCACTAGCCAAAACAGTCATGGGTGCTCTGTTTGCAACTCTAAAGAACAGGAGAAAACCAGTATGGGGAAAACATTTGTCAAAAAAACGACAGCATTGTTTTTGATATTAGCCAGTAAACCCATTGGCTCAGTAATGCATCAGCTAATGTCAGGGTCACTCCTTTGACAGTCTCAGATTCCATATCTAATATGGTGGCCTTTGTAGTCAGTCAGGGTACTCACTCTATCTGCTGCACTGTAGGTCTTTCCTGAAGGAAACCTGGAGTAAAGGTGTTACTTTGGAGGGATGTGGCCTTAAGATGTATCTTCTTTTTTTCCAGAACCTGTTAATCAGAGTGGCATGTAGACTGTTCTGGTTCCAATTTGTAGGGGTTCCATTGAGACCTTGGGTTTTCCTTGAAAAATGTTTTGACATGGAAACGGTTTGCTGGTGTGACACATTATGGAATCCAACATGATTTTTCCAGACACCCTTACTATAAAATATGAGGGAATTATTTTCATGTCAAAATAATAGCACGTTTTCATGGGAATACCTAATGAAAATAAGTCTCTATTGGGAACTTGCCCAATGACCCTAACAAGTAAAATGAAAATACTCCTGAACAGAACAGGGTCATTTATTTCACTGTTCCTAAAATGACTATAAGGGCTGGAAGAGAATTTCTGATGCTCACTTACTCCAGCAATAAGGCATGAACAGGGTTTCATTTATTAATCTTCTCATTTTCAATATATTTCTACAATCGGTAACATCTTTGTTCCCCTCTGATTTGTTCCCTTGTTGCAAGGTGGGCTATACAAGGCATAGTAAACCGAGGAAAAATGACTACATATCACCAGGCACAGACACAATAATCCGCCGCCACAAACCAAATTATAAGTTTGGAGAGGAAGGCGTCTGAAGTTCAGATCCCTCAATCCCAGGCCTCGACGCACGCTTGTGTTCACGTTCCGACTTAATGATTAGTGGTGGGTCTCGGGTGGGCCACAGGAGGATTCTTAAAGAACTGTGGCAGAAGATCAAGGATTTGGTTCAGGTGAGAATTAACCGACTGAGCTTAGACACAAACAATACATTAATCAGAAAGAGGAGAAGTCTTTCCCTCTGCCCTCCCTGGAACACAGTGCAGTGTGGGGTGTAATGAAACTGATGCCATTTCACGTTAGATAAATACACACACATGAAGAGAGAGAAAGAGGAGTTTTATACGCTGGCGGTACAGCTCATTGCTTTCTAATAACACCTTCCAATCTCTCGCCGTTTCTCCTTGCGGGAGAGGGGGAACGCAGTGAGGATGTCCACTTTCAAAACATTGCAGGCTGTCCAACAGCAACTTTTTACTTCAGATAACCCCCCTCTGCTGAACCTTACCTGACAGTACATCGTTGCCTCACCTGACCTCACCAGAAAAGAGGGCGCTCTCCTCTATCAGAGAGATTAGACAGGGACAGTTGGCCCACTGCTCGAATAGGTGCAGAGAAGCTCATTTTAAACACTGTCCTGTCAGGTTGAGTTAACTGTACGGCCTAAATCGCTGAGTACAGCCCCTGCTCCACCATTACCTGGATTGACAGTGTCACTGGGGCTTTCTAGTTTCCCGCAGGTATTTTTCTTCTGCTCCTCCTGAGCTCTTACTGGATCCTATTATTCTCTCCTCGGTTCTCACCAACTCAACAGAATAGCATTTTAATGTGTGGGGTTGATAAAATGTTGCATTGGATAGGATCCATCTGTGATCCGGCCAAGCTGACCCCCGTCATCATTCACTCCAGTTAATTAATACAATTAAATCATTCTGTTTGAAGAAAGGGCTCCATTGGGATTTTTCTGATGTCCCTGTGTAAAGAACCCTTTGAAAAACTCTTTTATGTTCCACATAAATGCTTTTTGGGTTCCACCTGAACCAAAATAGTTCGTCGAAAGGGTTATCCCACAGAGAGAGCAGTATAAGCAGAATAGCGGAAACCGATTTCAAAAATTGTACCAGCCTTTCCAAACTTTTGTGGGGATTGTAATATGGGGTGGCAAGGAATTGCACTTGGTACAGACCACCAGCATTTCTGGTAAAACAGTGGAGAGGCAGTGAATTAAACTCAGGGCGAAAGCATCAATAACAATCACCAATTATGGAAATATGACACCCAAGTGGATGCTTCGCCTGTTCCTGTCAGACCACTTTTTACGCCGTTGTTTAGTGTGCATCTGTCGAGTATAAGTTGCTTGACAGTAGTGCATGCTGGGTAGGTCTGAGGTTTGCTCAGGGGTTGCTTTTCGCAAATTAGGGTAAGTCATTTCTCAGGCATTGTCATGAGCTGAGCCTTATGGCCTCCTCCCCAGTTATGATTGAATGCCCTGTGTGATGGCAGGGAGTTGAGTGGCAGACAGCCATGGTGTGGTGGAGGGCCCTCATGGTCCTCCATGTGTTCACCTCCTGATTGCTCTCACTCCCCCAGTTTAGTGCTGGTTTATGGAGCATGATATGAAAGAAACCCAAGCTGGTCCCCAAACAAAGTGTGTGTGTGATGGGGGGGCCCCGTGGGGGGGCAGACACTGGCACAGAGATAGGTGGGACGGGGGGGCGTAAGGAGAATTTACTTACTAACACATCTTTCATGTGAACTGCGGGGGTAGAAAACCAAACGGAGTGTAAGGAAGAGGCCCGGGTTCAAACAATATTTGAAAGGTTTTCAAAACGGTTAGCGTTCGCTTTAACATAACCAGAGTAGCCCATGGCCAGGGTTGGCACATTTGGGACCATTCTATTGGGTCCGTTTCAACAGGCAGGCTCAATCGAGCCCAGATAAATCCTTTGAAATAATTTGAATAGTGTTTCAAACCAGCTCTGGCAGATTGTGTTGAGGCAGAACCAGAGGCCCAGCCTGCAAGCCTGCTGTGCTGCTGATCGACCTGATCCAATCTCCACACATCACAACCCTCCCGGGGGCCGAGCAGGGGAAAGAGGGCATTATGGGCTCTGCAGCATTCAATCATCTTCTCACCCCACTGCACCTCATGATCAAATGTCACTGTGTTGGTAGTTAAAGGATTAGAGACCTCTTAAACCCTCAAATACAATTAAAAGACAACGAACAGAGGGGTCAGTTTGGTTTGCTGTACCCCGGTTTCTGATAGGTTGCGGTGATTGGAAATAACCAAATATTTGAATGTGGGAGTAGATTGAGAAAAGTTAGTGTGAAAAGATGACAGGGGTTGTCAGTCTTCCAGAGGATTTAGTAAAATCAGCTCAGGATGAAAGGTTGGTAGGCTTTGTCTTCTCCAATGCTTTGTATTAATGGCCTTTGCTATTACAGTTAAATGGTCTCAGGAACTCAAATAGAAAAATTAAACCCAGTAGAGTTTATAATCAATGATTTTACGACCACCACCACACACCAGCCCATTGTGAACCATGGGTTTTCAATATGTGATTAGATAAAACCACAAGACAGAAATCTATTCACCCTTTCGTTCATCTCATGAAGAAGACCAAATGCTGAGACACGTCAATACTAATTAAATACGCTGCTGTTGTCTCTTGTCAATTACTTATCAATATGATGTATTATGAACTCACTTCCAAATAGATTGTGAAACCAGTTCAAGTATTTCATTCATTTTTTTACTACATTATTCAAATGATCCAGATCTCTCTCCAGAGATACAGTAGCTACATGAGTTTGTTTCAGCTGATACCACCGTGAATTACAATGTATTATGCATTGCACATAAAGTTCTATAAATGATCTTACAATGTATTATGAACAGCATATTTAAAGTGAGTGTTACGTGTGTTCATATCCTGGTAATAGAGGGAAAAAATCTTTAAGCATGTTTTTATGAACATTTTCCATTCATGTAAAAATATATGAGATGACAGAATATTACAATATAGCTCATTCTACCTTTATGGTTTATTTTACACTGCCTTTCTTGCTAAATGTTTTGAAATGTGTCAATAATTTTGGAAGAGCCTACATTTGTGACCTTACCCATATCCTGCTGCCTGAGAGCCCGGAGAAATAACTCACATTTGACCCAATATCAGCCAATTACCATGCAAGTGGCCTATGACTTGATTCCCCAGTTCAACCTCTGGGCAGGATCCTCTTAGCCACGATAAGCAGCGTTGTGCAGTGGGCTTGTTCGTTCTCTTTGGCCCAGTATCCTGAATGGGCATTCATTCCCTGTGAAATCCCTTCACCCCCCAGGGCATAGCAAGCTAATCCGAGTTGTCAAACAAAAACATGAAGTAATTTAGTGTGCTTTTCAATATATTTCTCTTTGTGTCTTTAAGACGTGTGAGCTATTTGTTTCTGTCCTTTATTTATTCTCCATCAAACATACTGAATCTAGAAAAAAACATTAGTCTAACTGCATCCACTACACTTTAAATGATTTGTCTCCTTAGGCCATCGCTGACTAAATAATGAATGTGCTTGAATACCCGCAGGGTTTCCATTTACGGACATTTCGGATGTTCAGGAATATTGTGAACGCAGAGGCCTACATCGTCAGGTCGATCAAATCAGAACAGTATGCGTAAAACGTGTGGGAGGTAGATTTCAAACAAGGATTGTTAGGGTGGAATGTGTTCCCTTACCTTACATTACATAGAGAGTGTATACAGAAGAAATACACAGGCACATTGTGGTCCACACATCCACAGAAGGTTCTGAGTGCTTAGCAAAAGAGATTCTAATCCTGATCTGCAGCCAATGCCATTTGTTTAAATATTTATTCAAAGATAACTAGAAACCAGGATGTAACCGAAATTTAACCTCCATAATCACACTTTCTCAGCAGTTCAAAAAATAAAACAATTGGAATTTGTTTCTATTCAAGCTTTTAATTAATGCATTTAATGCATACCATTATCGCAATACTCACAACGTGTCCCATTTACATACTACTCAGCTTCTATGTTGTACCAGGCGTTGTGTTTCCAAATATTATTCAGTGCATATGTTATATATGTTTTGCTATTTGAATAACCTAATTGGGCAACTCAACCAGACGAAACGTTTTCACTGCATTATTTGAGTCATCCCTTAAAATAATGCACTGGGGCCTGGAGTGGGCGGCGGCCTCGCCCCCTAGGCGTCGCCCGGCTCTTACAGATATGAAAGGTATTCATTAATGGTTTTTACTGATGCTAAATACAAACATTTTGTACATGTTTTTTTATTATTGTGCTAAATTGCGAGGTATTACTGATGTTAAAGAGGTGTCTCTACTGTGAATGACATTCACTGCTATAAGTTCAGAACGGTCATTTAGCCTAGCCCTAGCAGCGCGTGTGACTTTGGCTGTCATGTTTGCACATCTGAGACTACAGATCTACAGTCTGGGTTGGTTTCATGTGTTGCTTGCTTCTCCATGTATGCATGAGCTAGACTTCCCGCTCAGGTCACTCACACCAACCAGCTGAGTGATTGTGTGTGACATACATTTTATCATTCAGGGCGGTGCAATGCTGAGAACACATTTCAACTCAAGGTGCAGTCCTGCCCGTCATCCCAATGAGCTGGTGAAGTATATGTGTGTCTGTACAACTTGGCGACCAAAGTCCCTCCAAGGATGGTAAAACGACAAGATGTTGCCTTTTTGTGAACTTTTGTGAGCCAAGGTAAAAACTACAATTGTGGTTAGGGTTCAAATTAGTTAGGGAATATATTTGTTTGAATGGTAATAATGTTTTTTGTGTGTGCATGTGTGTGTTTGTTTGTGTGTGTGTGTGTGTGTGTGTGTGTGTGTGTGTGTGTGTGTGTATATATATATATATATATATATATATCTCACCACAAGACGCAGCATGAAAAGGATCTGCATGGAGGATGCAGTGGAAACTTTACCTAGTGAATTAAACATTCAGAACCATGACTATCGAACGGCAGGCAGGTTGATAGAAACCAGGGAAGGGTAGATTGTTTCGTGTTGCATTCTGTTTGCTCTCTCTTCCATTCAGCTGCACTTGGGTCTATGGTGTGAGGCATTGTTTACTCCTTATTTTAGACAGGCGCAGCAAGCTGGGAGGCAACCATTAAGAGCCCATCTGCTCTGCGTGTGTCTGTTTGTGTGTGTGTGTCGGCTTCCGCATCACAGTGTCCACATCTAGCAGCTCCTCAAATCTCAAACCTGCCCATCATGCACCTGATATCAGGCATATGCCGCGGGTCAGGGTAAATACGTTACAGCGTGTGGCGCTACAATGCTTCCCACGTGTGTGGCGCGGAAGCAGGGCGATCCGACTGGATCAGGCAGCGAGCTGTTCTGTTTAGTTTACACACTGAGGCCTGGCTCTCCCCCAGTGATTCAGAAGGGCTTAGGGGACAAACAGAGGAACTTACCGCCTGCCGTAACCTCAAATTACTTTTTATAGGCCCCCGCCTCTCCGAGTCATATTGGCAAATCAATAAAGCAGCTGTGTAATGGGTATTTATCGAATTGTTAATATAGAAATGAGATATGTTCTTCCACTTTCTTCAGAATAGGTGCTGAAACACCCACAAATGCATCCACTGTTTCAAATGAAGTGTCCTTAGTTCGACAGCCTTAACGTCTGTAGAGACTGAGGATGTCCCGTTACGGACGTTGTACATGCTATCTTCATGATGGATGACTGCTGGATGATGATTCACAAATAGGCTATTTGGGCCAATCAATCGTGGTAGAACAGACTGTAGATGCACATTAGCAGAATGGATGAAACAATGACTTCGGTAATGGCAACACTTAGTGGCACTCCATTGTACTGTGATTTTGGTTCAATTACGATTGGCACTCTACACAAACAATGCTGAGCTTCCAAATGCAAGGGTGTGCGTTTGGGTGAAACACTTGTCCTCACTTGGCTCAATGACGCTACTGTGTGAATGTTGCTCCGCCCAGATTTCATTAGACCCAAAATACGGGATTACAGAAATGGTGTCTTTTCCTTTGCAGATTCTCAGTACACAGGCTGATCGATATTCTTTGTAATCCACATGGCATTGAATGTTTGGGAATAACTATATTATATTGATTGAGCAAATATTTGGAAGATCTAAAATGTCCCATTGTCCATATATACATTTTACACACACTTCACAGGTCTATGAAATGACAGGAACTATTTATGGAGTGGCCGAAGCTCTCAGGATCAGGGTCTATTTCATATCTGGTCTGTTTGCCAAGTGAAATAAAGGAATATGGGTAGGGTTGTCCTGTCTGCAATGACGGTGTTACAAGTCACAACAGATGTAATTCAAGTCTCTGCCTTTTTTAATGTAATCATTCATTTTATCATCTTAAATGAACAATATATTTGCCTTCAATAGGCTTTGATTGCTTTTTGGTATACACACACATATAGAATATTTCTCCCCCGCTGTACCCAGTTATATTAACCAAAATGTAAGAATGCCAACCTAATCAAATAGAGACATGTCACTGTGGACTTTGCTCTGCTACAAAAGTTGAGAAAGAAAGCAAGTCTAGCTTCAAGAAAATGTTTTTTTATATCACAGCATTAATCCTTCATTTAAAGCCTTAACTTAACCATACTGTAAGAATATTAATATACATATATGAATAATAAGTAAATAAATTGCTTATTGTCTCTTTGTGTCTTGACGTTTACAGTATATATTGTATATCAGGCGCATTCTTTTTCTTCCACATTTTCCATGTTACCGCCATATTCTGAAATGATTAAATTGTTAGTTCCCCAACAATCAACACACACAAAACCCCATAATAACAAAGCAAATATACGTTTTTGCAAATGTATAAAAATAAATCAAAATGTATTCAGACCCTCTGCTATCACATTCAGGACTGTGCTCAGGTGCATCCTGTTTCTACTGATCGACCTTGAGATGTTTCAACAGCTTTATTGGTGTCCATCTGTTGTAAAATCCATTGTTTGGAAAGGCACACAGCTGTTTATACAAAATCCCACAGTTGACAGTGTGTCCGAGCAAAAACCAAGTCATAAGGTTGAAGAAATTGTCTGTAGAACTCCAAGTCACTCCTCTGTAAAAGTCACATGGCAGAAAACTTGGAGTTTGCCAAAAGGTACCTAAAGGAGTCTCAGACCATGACAAACAAGACCAAACTCATGCCAAGCATCATGCCTAGAGAAAACCAGGCACCACAGTGAATCATGGCAGTGACAGTTGAATGCTGTGGGGATGCATCTTCATAGGCAGGCCTGGGAGATTAGTCAAGATCAAGTGAAAGAACTACAGACATCCTTGATGAAAACCTGCTCCAGAGCACTCAGGACCTCAGAATGGGGCAAGGGTTCACCTTCCAATATATGACAATGACCCTAAGCACACAGCCATCACCGCGCAGGAGCTTGATAGGGTCACCAGAGGAAGATTGGTAAAACTCCCCAAATACAGGTGTGTATGCGCCCATTTGGTCATTATGGGCTTTTGTTTGTTGATCGATGAGAAAGAAAATGAAAGCAATACATTTTAGAGTAAGGCTGGAACATAACCGGGAAGCCATCTGAATACTTTCTGAATGCACCGTGTATATAGTATTTAATGTTCAATGCACTTTATCTGAATATGAAAGAATCAGTGGCGTGTTGTCTGGTCTATCACTGTAATCTGTCATGTGTTTGCTGTTTATGTGTGGACCCCAGGAAGAGCTGCCACTACATCGGGATCGTAATAAACTCAACTAAAGGACCAACAGCCTGAACTTTACCATTCGACCTAATCAAAGAACAAACATACAGCCTGAATTTGAACATTCAGCTTAATCAAAGGACAAACCTTAAGCCTAAACTTAGCTGTCCAATCAAATCAAAGGACGACTCGACAGCCTGAATTTGAACATTCAGCTTAATCAAAGGACAAAGTAACCGCCGGAACTTGGATAGTCAAGAGTATTACAGAGCAGTTGATTACTCCTCTTTCAATTAAAATAGCAGATTATCATCTATTTTCTCGGCACGGACATCCCCCCAACCCTCCCTGAAAGCCCTACGAAACCACGGGCTCTTCCTGTCGGCCTCAGACTGCGGAGTCACAGCTGGCCCGGCCACCATCTGATCTACTGACAAGGCATCGCAGAAAATGCCACCCCACCACGCTGCAGAGTGACTGCAGAGAGCAGAGGGGCACTGGGCAAACACTGCAGCTGGTTGACTAGTAAACATGTAGGCCTTTCTGAATCCCAGAACAGTGCTGTGGGAGAACAATCTGTTATCAGTGATTTTAATTTTCAATTCTTCTTCCTTCCCCGAGCAACAATCTCCCTCTACTCATGCCCTCCTACTTGAAAGATGTTCTAAGATATTTTCATCAATTGTTTCTGTTTTTTATTGCCATTGTTGTTCAAGAAGAGGATGAGGGTGTCGCTCCATCCTTTCCTCTGCGTACAGATTCTTAGCATAACAATATACGTTTTAATTATTTAACCACCTAATTATTCTACAACATCATTATTTCACCACTCCTTTCTACAGCTTCTTTGTTTGGTATTCCTCTTGTAATGTCTGTGTTGGGTTGGAACACAATATGGTATCTTCGTTAACAAAGCCATGGAAAATTTATTTTGTTTGAGATCTCTCAAATACCATTTGGATCGAAATCCTTCTTTCGACACAGTTGTTTTTCTAAGCAAGCACACTGGGTCACTCATTGTACGGTATTTTATTTATCTTCTCATGGAACCTTTGATCAGATTACTGATACTATGTATTTTTTCTACCAACAGAGTATAAGTTTGGTAACATTTTTGTTACCTTTGGCCAACTTCTGTGTCATTTTGCTCTGGCAGACTTTAGATTTACTTCAGGTTTTGGAGTTGACCGATGTGACATTAGTATCATTTATGGAACTCACACTGGCTCTTATTACAATTAAATATAACTGAATTGATTTACACATCAAGCACTGTGGATATTTTGGTTGTGTGTTAAGATTAATGTGATTATAGACATATTAATGTTTCAGAAAATTAGCTACGACTGATTGGTGTCAATGTCAAAGAGGGCATATCATTCTTTTTTTTCTATTGTTAGATAATTTAGTAGGTGTCAGAGAAATCTAAATAAGATATTATCCAAGAACTATACTATAACCACTGGTTTAATTGATCCTGATTGAAAGAATTGACATGAATCCAACCTGATAACTGTTAGGGTCTGTCCTGTTAAGTTTAGATTTTGTTTTTGAATGTGGCCTTTTCTGTTTGGTTTTGGTCCTTCGATTTTGAATGTAGCTTGTCCTTTTGTATTATTTTTTACAGCTGTGTCTTGTTTGCCCCCATCCCTATTTTAGTTCTGCCTAACCTCTGTGTTTCTTGTTGGTCAATGTCACAGTTGCCTGCTCCTTGTTGTGAGCCTTTTGTTTTTCAACCAAGTCTGTTTATTAAAACACCTTTGTTTAAGTCGCCTGTGTCCTGCTACCCCTGTTTCATCGTGAGAATTACTTTCCCATAAGGAATCTAAGGCAATCATGGCCTTTTTAATATACAGTACCAGTCAATGGTTAGAACACACTTCCCTTATCCATTAACTTGAATGGGACTCCGCGCCCAAACCTTTGACTGGTACTGTACATTGCAATACAAGGAAATTTGGAGCAAAACTCAGTGAACGTGAAGGTGAGATTCTATTCACCCGAAGATATCCAAAGCAAGAAAGGTTTTTGGCATTTGAATTTTAAACTGCAGTGTGCTTTTCATCACCACTCTCTGCCCTTTGAGACCTCCATAGCTTTGAATGGGATCAACACCTCTGATGGCTGCATATATTTAACCCAAACACCCTCAGGTTATTATCAATCATGCCTAACGCATAATAGCATGTCTATTTTCAGCATGCGAGCACGCACACACACACACACACACACACACACACACACTTGAAATTGGCAGATTACTCTTTAGTCCATTCAATTTAGAGAATGCAAAGCATTTCCATCACTGCAAGGCTCCTGCAATCAATAAGTCTATACGCAGAACCCCATATCTTTCCACTCCCCATCTGCCTGTGTTCTGGTTGGTGGGTAGTTTCTTCATGAAAGAGACAGGTGTCAGACTCCATTCAGCCGCTTATGCTTTCTTATTCCCATCACCCACCACCCTTTCCTCTCCTGAACTCTCCCCACTAAAAAGCATTCTAGGTTGCTGTGGATAGAAATAACTTTCAACTATTTTCTTCAACGAGGAAATTCAACCTGATTTGCCCAGTCTGTGTATCTTCCGCTGTTTGCAGGTAGCAAATGACAAATCATAGCAGCTGAATTTGAGCTGCTATGAATTTGAGCTTGTGCATATATATTCATAAATGCACTTCCCTTTGGAATTCGCGACACATGTTCCCTTGTGTCTACTCCGTCTCTCTCTCTCTACATCTTAGAAGGCCTGTGTTTTCAGTGTAAATGTATGCTAATAGTTATCTCCTTCAGAGGATGGTCAAAGCAACCACTACCAACATGCATAATTCATGCTCCCCGCTGCACTCTGTCTCACCTCCCCATAAGGTGAAGACACAGCGTGTAAACTATTTAACACACATTAAGAAGATCGTTCAAGCCTTTGTACAACCCTCCGTGCTCCTCCCCAGCCATCGCTGTGACAGCAGAAAGCAGCGGCAGTCTTTTGTTAAAGGAACCTGCTGACGAAGGTGAAACTTCACACCTCTCACTCTCCTCTTATCTCGGTTTCTTTCCCTCTCCCTCTCCCTCTCCTCATCTGTTTGTTTCTCCTTCTCACTCTCCTTACTTCTCCACTATCACTCCTTGACTCTGTTTCTTTCTCTCTCCCACTCACTCTCCTTATAGCTCAGTTTCTCTTTAGCTCGCCCGCTCCATATCTCTGTTTATCTCTCTTTATATGTTCTCAGCCTCTCTTCCTGTACATTCTTCCTGACCTCTCTCTCCTTTCCTACTCCTCCCTTTCCCTCTCTTTCTATCTAGCCATCCTACTTGGTAACCATTTAGCTCATGCTTTCTGCAATTCAGAGCAGTGACACTGACTCATACAATTCGGCTAACGGTGGAAATGAGGATAAAATTGTATGGTGGCAGGATTTTTTTGATTGCTCTCTTTCCATTCTCTTCTCGTTCAGACAATGAAGTAGCTTATTCCTTCATTCCGCCCTACTCAACCACCAAGAAAATGATTTTTCTCGGAACACGGAGATGATCAATTACCTTCAATGTATCCCTCTGCCTCATCAACCACAGGCTGTACACATTATATTCATAGGAAGGAGGACTGATTGGTGCAGCACACAGAATGTGAGACCTGTGATTCATGAAGACATGAATCGATTATAATGAAAGTCAACATTTTAGGAGGACATTTGGCAATTAAGTTAAGGAATTAAATATGGTTTGCGGGAAATATCTCTTAAAACTACATACGTTTGGTGCAATGTATTTACAATTATGCTAAAACATATCTAAATTTCACCAATGCGGTAACAT
Source organism: Esox niger (assembly GCA_016801105.1). Classification (NCBI taxonomy): domain Eukaryota; kingdom Metazoa; phylum Chordata; class Actinopteri; order Esociformes; family Esocidae; genus Esox; species Esox niger. The sequence goes on from JACXGJ010001257.1 coordinate 29,924, forward strand.
ACAATGTCAACATATTGCCAGTACTTTTACGTTTCTCCAATTGGTGTTGGTATAATGTTGGTCCTTAATATACCACAAATGCACATTATGCTAGGGTACATTTCACTGCTATTACATTGTGACTACTAAAATGTCTTGTTATGAATTACATTTAAGATTAGGTAATGGTTAGAGATCACAGTACTATGGTAAAGGATAGTGTCAAAGTTGACAAAGTTACAAAAATTGTCTATTGAAATGACAAATCCACACCAATCATGCTATCAGACACTATTTAACTATGAATACATTCAACTCTGCCCCAAAATTGCCATGATTGTGATTGATACACACTTCCAATTCCTTCACACCAGTCCTATAAATATAACCATCATGTCTCATTATGAAAAAGCTTCTAATCACATATTGACTGGCGAAAAATAAAACCAGTAAAAACCAGTAAAACCAGACAAGGATATGGTAAGTAGGTCCTATGCTGCCAGACTTGATCTGTTTTGAACCATTTGCAAAGTGTAGCAAGTGTGAATTATGAGATACAGTATTTATTATTATACATACATATAATTCTATTCTATTTTTACTGTATAATATAATTTTAGATAGTATGTATTTCACATATTATCACATCGATCCAAGATCCATGGTAACAGCCCTGGTCGTATGTAAGCACTGAATATAATCACAATTTACAGAGTAATTTAATACAAACCTAATTACTAGGACCCACAATTCTTAGTTGCATAATTCATTAAACTCTTATATGGGCATGCAAAAATGTCAAGTGGTCACTCCTTCCTGATACCAGCGTCCTTACTCCTCACACAAAGTAACACAAACGTTCCCATATACACCTAAGGTGACATTACTATTGTCCTCTGCTGGCACAAAGGTTATTGGAGAAAAGGAAAGGGCCTGTTTTAAGGAATGGTAGATAGCTCATTGTTTTGGAAGATGGAAAGTTGGTGGCAGAACTGACAGGTGCCGAAAAGGAAAACAATCTAGAGCAATGGAAAAATAACTTTATATTCAAAAGATCGCATCACAGAGTGGTTTTCTGGCAAATCAGATAGTTTAGGTGTTTAGATGAAAGGTCAAACTGAAATGGGAAGGTTGTCTTTTTCATACCGTTATCTCCCAGTTAGATGACCTCCTATTACGGGATACAGCCCTGGGCTTGTACTAAGGCCTCAGGAAGTGTTATAAATCAACATTTTAGCTGAAGCTCAATAAAGGATTTAGAGATATGGAGTGTGTGCGGTGGACGTGTTCTAGACAGCACTGTGTTTGTTGAGGATAGGGCATTTTAGCAGGTAATCTAACAAGAAATGCTCCATGCTTTAACACGTATTAACATTTTTTTAGATGTAGGAAAAACATAGGTGGGAGTTTAAGGGAGATAAAACTCTTAACGTAATGCTCCTTTAAGGAAGGGCATACTCTAAACTTAGAGTGAACTGACAGTCTTTTAATTACTTAGTGCATGTACATTTTTTTCCAAAACCAGCTTTTTATGAGGTTCTAATAAAAGGTAATATGATTTTTATTTAACATTCCATTATGTTGTAAGGCATTGCAACAGAATAGATTAATGCAATTAATTGAATCCACAGTTAGTATAGTATATCTGACATCAATCACTTTCTACTGTTCCGTTATTGGATTTTAGATCATATACTGTATATCTCTGGCTATTTATTGTATTGTTGTTGTTTGCATTTGTAGGAGTGTTTCAACCTGTTCATGGATACTTGATCAGGACTTGTATGCCCCCAAACATAAGAGGGCTGGTATATACACATTTGCAGTAAACTATTCAGGGGAATTTTTTTTCTGAATTTAGCTATGCTTTCCAATTTCCTTCAGTCATGCTTTTGCTACTGCCTGTAAACACACAGTTCAGTTTAAAGTGATTTATTTAGGAACTTCTGCAGCTAACCAAGAGAAAAATGTATAGAAATTTGTTCAAAATATTTCACAAATATATATTAAATTAAATGTATTTTTAAATTATAAAAATATTGTGTTGAGACAACTTTTACTGCAAATACAGCCAGTGGTATATTTGTTTGGCTCATCTGAACATAGCACTATTTGCCCTTTCTTCTTTGCAAAATTCATCAAATTTAATGGGGACTTATGGTGAACAGCAATGTTTCTTCATACTCTCAATTGGATTAAGGTCAGGGCATCAACTGGGACATTCAAGTACACTCACAGACTTATCCTGAAGCCACTCCAGTATCATCTTGGCTAGTGTGCTTTTGGTTGTCATCACAGAACGATAAAACCTTTCTGAGGTCCTCTGGACTGTGGATTGGGCTTTCTTCAAGTACCTTTCTGTATTTTGCATTTTCTCATCCTTCCCTTAATCCTGACCATTCTCCCTGTCACTACTGCTGAGAAGCATCCCCATGGCTTAATGCTGCCACCACCATGCTTCACAGTAGGGTTGGTGTTCTCAAGATGATGTGCTAGTGCTAAACACATGCACATGCATTGAGTGCCTTTCACACAGTAGACACGATCACAGTCACCTTTCCAGCTAAGGAACACTACATACATTGCATTGCAAGCTTCTCTCATTGACTCAAATTCAAGCAGTTGCAAACACTGGTTGATGTTATTGTAGCTTGCTAGCAAATGTTAGAAGACCACTATCTAACAGAGTGACCTGTAATTCAATGCAGGGAAAATGAAGACTGTTGACAGTTGTAAATATGTCTCATTGTATTGAGTGGTAGAAGTAAAGAAATGTCTAACATAACCTTTGTACAGCTACTTACTGAAAGTCAGCCATCAACGACAGACTCCATCAAATATCCAGACATGCACTGTACCTGCAGGATGTGTCAATTCTGAGGGCTGGGGGGGGCAGTGGACCATTGTGAGGCAAAGGGTGAGTGGTTGCAAACTTTTGAAACGTAACCACTTAGAAACATATTAAGAGTCTATAATCAGCACAAGTGCTTTCATTGCTTGTTATTAATATTATTGAAACTACATAGTTTTGTTTACAGTGATATATTGGGGACGAATCATAGTTTCCCCAGGATGGGGGTCATATCCCCCTGTCCCAAAGGATTTCCGCCTATGGAGGAACATAATGGACAGTCAGTGGTATCAATGCGTTCATCATCCAAGAGCTGCCTACACACTGAGGCCGGGGATTGTCGTGTACTAGGAGGAACCCAGGGCCAACTGCACGAGTGTAAGGTCTTAAGATGGGTCAGAGGATTTCACCCTGGTACCTAACAGCACTCAGGTTATCGTTGGCTAGCACGAGGAGGTCTGTGCGACCCTCCAGTGATGTGCCTCCCCAGACCATCACTGACCCACCGCCAAACCAGTCATGCTGGATGATGTTGTATGTAGCGTAATGTTCACCACAGCATCTCCAGACTCTTTCACATCTGTTACATGTGCTCAGTTGAACCAGCTCTCATCTGTGAAGAAAACAAGGCGCCAAAAGCATTCTGGTGTTGTCTGGCAAATTCCAATCAAGCTGCTGGGCTGTGAGCACAGGACCCACTAGAGGACTTTGGGCCCTCATACCTCCCTCATGGAGTCAATTTTTTACAGTATTGGTCAGAAATATGCATACCAGTAGCCTGCTGGATATCATTTTGTAGGGTTGTGGAAGTGATCCTCCTGTTCTTCCTCACAGAAAGGAGCATATACCAGTCCAGCTGCTGGGTTGATGCAGTTCTACCACCGTGTCTGTCTTTCTTCGTGTAATGGTCCATTTTCTGGTATCTCCTCCATGTTCTTGAGACTGTACTGGGAGACACAGCAAACCATCTTGCGACAGTATATATAGATGTTCCTGTCAGGGGCGCGGGTGGGGATCCAAACGCGGACGGGGAACGGAAGGGAGAAGGGTAGATGGAGAGGACGGGGACGGGAGGTAAGGCGTCTGACGACACGGCGGCGTAGGGACAGACGAGCGATAGGCAGAGTAGTCGGGGACGGGCAGGGAGTCGGTACACGGGCTGGCGGCAGAAGTACAAAGGAGAAACTAGCGGAGTGGTCGGAGACAGGCGAAAGGTCAAGATACCGGCGGGCTACTAAGGTACAGATACGGAACTGGCAGAATAGTCGAGAACGGGCAAAGGGTCGGAGCACGGAAAAGCAGGTCGAAGAACTATAGTACGCGAGATATGGCATGTAAATATAAACCATTGATCTGGCAGGGGTGAGATGGCAGGGAGCTGTATTTGACTGTGTGGTGATTAGGTGACTGGGGACAGGTGTGTGAGTAGGTGATTAGTGACAGGTGTGTTTAGGTGCGCACTGAGGTTTTGGAGCGCGGGCGCCCTCTGCTGCGCACTGGCGGAGGCAGGGACGTGACATGTTCCATCCTGGAGGAGAAGGACTACCTGTGCAAACTTTATGGGCTGCTACCAGTAGCGTCAAGGATACTAGCAAAATCCAAAACTAAAGAAGAATCAGTCAATAAGAATAAAGAGAGAGCAATTCTCTGTAGCCACAACCTGGAAAACCATTCCCTTTTTGGGGGTTGTCTTGCTGTTGCCTCTCCAATGTACCTGTTGTCAATTTCATAAGAACCAAAATTGATGACAATGATTCACAATCGCTTATGCTTCCAAACAGGACAGATTGATATCCCTGAAATTGAATTTGCTTGAATGTAATGATTACGTGTTCCCTTAATTATTTTTGAGCAGTGTAGATGTGTCAGATATGCTTGATTCAAATTATAACCATTGTAATAAGCTGACGTTCCTTCATCCTAATTTGCTATGCTCATACCATAATACACAACATACCTGCTGTCATGACGCTAGTTTGCGCACAGACATCCCGCAGGCATGCTACAAGTGAAGCACTCTAGGCGATGCTAGCTTTAGCTATCAGAATTTTTCCAAACAGTGTGAATGTACGGAAAGACTGAGATTTTGCAAATCATTTTAACATGTGTTCTTCCTTTATAATCATTCACTATCCCGTTTCAAACAGCCATATGAAGAACTTATTATTCTATCAAGTAAGCTACTTTAATGTTTTTAGATAAATCCTGAAAAAAATCTAGCTAAATACACCAGATTTTTTTTTGCCAGAAGAAAGCTTATATTTTAATGTTAGTTCGTTCTATAGCTATGAAAAGGAAGTGACGTTTTTACACATTGTAGTTCCTGTGAAAACAGAACTTATAGCTACAGTAACCCACTTAGCCAGCCTGCACACACATCTCTAGTCACTGCTCGTCATGAAAGAGTTAATGGGATTGTTGGATTAATTGGCAATGGGGACGTGACAAGTTCAAACTCATCACCTTTTTCAAAAGAAAAATATTACGCAAGAAAACATTATTGAGCGGTCCCTGTCCCCTGTGTCCCCCCTCCCGGGTCATACATTCACCCTTGCACACAGGTGAACTCAATTCAACTAAACATGTGACTGCTAAAGTCGGTTGCCCGACAGCTCTTTCAGGTGAGTAGGTTTGAATGGAATTAGAATCAAAATTTAAAAGTTGGCGCGTGCGTGTGTGTAAGTAACAGAAACATGTTCTCTGAGGCCTATTGTGGGTCCACTGAGGCCCCCTTTCTGTAAATGAGAAGTGAACACGAGCACTACATCATGCGTTAGCATCCTCCCTACATCAATATTTGAGCAACATTGCCATAGGGAGTTCACTCAGTACATAGTGCTCAATGTACTTGATGCTCCTTCAGTTTCCTTCAGAGACCCTCACAATGTGGGGATTAATATAATGTAATATATACAAAAAGAAATGCAAACTGTAAGCAGTGTATGTGCGCATATGTAACACAGGAGCACCTTTTAAAGACATGTTAATCTCTCTGTCCATCTGTGACAGTGAAGCTACATGACAAAGAGGTAAAAACAGTGGTTTCTATCCATTAATCAGTTTGATAATTTCTCCTGTTTTAAAGATCTGTTATTTGTTGAATTAGCCCCTTCACACGGACCTGTTGCATCTGCCTGCTATCCATGGCAGACCTACTCATTGGATTGGAGACCATAGGCAAAAAGAAATAAGGTGTTGTATCTAGGCTGTTCAAATCAATAGTAACAGTTAGTCTAAACTTGGACGCATGATTTACTGTGTTATAAGAGCTGATTATCCATCAGATTAGCATGGCAAAATAAAACATTAAAAAGGATTTCAGCTGTTCTTATTTTCAGCTTTAAGTAAATAAAACATTTCCTATATTCAAAGTGAAAACAAATTTAGCTGAAGTTTTGATTCAATCACAAACAATTCTAACTTGGCCGAACAATTTCATGCAATTCTTAAGATACTGGTGTGATTCTATTACATAACACTCGGAGCTGAGAATCAATTTGCTGAATTCATGCATTTTCTTTTCTTTGTTTATGCCTTTAACGAAAACCCATAATTACAAATAATTACCCTCACAAAATATCATGGCTTGAGGCCCCGAAAGAGTTGAGATGATACAACAACGGTGGGATTTAAATATTCATTTTGATTAGGAAATAATTAGGACAGCCAGTACTCTAGATGTTAGCTGTTGCCATGAATAATACATGAGCCATAATCTGACCTTTGCAGTATTTACAGGAATGACTCGTTCTGTTACAATTTTGAGATACACTGATTTATTTATAAAGCATGAGAAAAAAGAATATGTGTAAGGGATTGAACAAGTGGAGAAAGTTATTGAGTGAGAGGGAGAAGGGGAGAAATGATAACAAGAAAAGGACGAGGAGGATGAGAAAGATGCCAAATGGATAGGACAACGCTTAAGTATCATAATGTTTTAAATACAGAATATTTGTCATTAAAATAATCAAAATAGTACACATGTCAATACTGTATGTTCTCTGTGTATTTCAGTGGGCGAACATGTGGTTAAAACCAGTCAACATATATAAATGCATTCACACATTCGATCAAACTTTTTATTGGTAATATCAGTCAGTAAAAACCAGCACGTTGTCCTTGCTTGTAGTCTTTTGGTTATTTATTGAAGGTTACATCAGCCCCAAGGCATTCATCAGGTTCAGATTGAACCCAGTCAGCAGAATTGTATACTGCAGCTGTCATCTCAATGGCAATTCACAATAATTTCAGGGGCAAAAATAAAATAAAAAATGTTCAGCAAATAACTAAATAACTAATATTTCTCTGGACTAAAGAGGAGAGGGACTATCTGGCTTCTGATTTGTTGTCTTTGCACTATTTTGAATTAAATATAGAGATGAATGATTAGCACATCACTGCATTCTTTGTTTTTTTTCTTTGTATTCTCTTTTCTTTGTATTCTCATGATTTTTTTGTTTTGTTTATTTCCTTTCCATTTTCATTTTGTAAAGAGTCTTTGGGTCCTTGAAAAGCCCTTCATAAATATAATGCATTATTTTTTAATTATTATTATCAGTGCACAGTTCAAAAGCCAGCATACGTGATGGTATGGGGGTGCATTAGTGCAAGGGTGACTTGCAAATCTGTAAAGGCACCCTTAATGCTGAACCATATGTTAAGGTTTTGGAGAAACATATGCTGCCACCCTGTCCACATTTTTTTTAAAGGTGTTGCTGGTATTATATTCAAAATGTGCATGTGTTTTCCAAAAACAGTACCATTACTCAGTTTCAACATTTGATTTGTTGTCTTTGAACTATTTTGAATTAAATATAGGGATAAATAATTTGCACATCATTGCATTCTGTTTTTATTAGAATTTTATACAGCATCCCAACTTTTGGGAGGTTGTAATAAATCTGCAAATAACATTTTAAATCAGCTGGAATGGTTCATGAAAACAATCATTTCAATCTGGAAAACAAATTACAGAATGGAAAAATCTGAAATGCATTTTCACATTTTTGCATAAGTTCTAGTCACGGAAAAGACCATCTAACAAAAAAGTTTAGTGCAGTTTTTCTTAAATAAAATAAACCAACCATATCCTATGTAAACAAGGTCTGAACAGTTGGGAGGTCTTTTACTATCTGGACAAATGTCAATAACAGCAGCTGTTCATACCATTAGTAGCAAACTGGAAATTGGCCAAATAAAACCCAAACTTTGTACATTTTCACAGATGTTTTCAAATTATTCATGACCAAAATGATGACCAAATGTTTTTCGATGCAGCTATCTGACAAAAAAGTCATACATCATGACAAAATAAACATCACTATGGTGATGTGTGGAATAACTAAGACATGTATTTAATTTGGCTAACTATAATTCAAATTATATTCAAATTCGGATTCAGGATTTGTAAATACAGAACAAGTTGCAAAGCAATTCAGAATTGACTCCAAACTTGATACCCCTACATAGACATTAAGTACACTAAAAGTCCTCACTACAATATAGCAACAAAACAGTGGTTAAAACTGACAACCGAGGAAGGGCAGGTAGAGACAAACCACTATTAGATACTATGACAGCCAGAGAAGCCATGGTGAAAGAAACTATAGGATTTCCTTCTGCCATTTGTTGTGCTTAATTTTCTTGTTTCCTTTTCTTTGTTTAGCTCTAACAGTCAGGCTATCCAACAGGTGCTGTTCTAGGCTGCTGGTTGGAGATGAGGACAGGTTTGGTTGACAAAATTGTGACTTAGCCTACTGGTTAAGCCCACATTTCAACATATATTAAACACCAGAGCAAAAGAGTTTGGTATATGATTTCGGAACGCTATGTTTCTCAACAGTTTCATTTTCTACAGCCCCGAATGTCAATAATATCCAAGTCACAACAATAGCCTGGTCTCAAAATCACTACAGCACATCAGGTTTGGGTGAGCTGAAGATCAAGAGACAGCTTCTCCACAGTCTTCACTAAGCAGTTCTGCATCTCATGACACCGTTTCCTCAACCACAAAGTATTCACCAGCACATACCCAGCGGACATGAGCATCACGCCCGGCCAACCAACAAGACTGAACTTGCAGGTGTCCGACCAACTAAGGAGTCGTCCAAGCACGGAATTCAATTCAACCCAGTCTAAAATCCACCCACCACACAGAGTGCTTTTATCCAATATGGAATATCCTGACTGAAAGGACGCAGCTGTACAGTGACGCAGGGTCTCGGACCACAACTCCACTCATAGGTCCCCTCAACTGATATTCTTTAGCTCATTGTGGTTCTTGTTGGGATATAATACATGCAGTACACCAAAATCCAACATGGAGACAAACTTGTTGTATGGTGCTGGATAAGGTGTCAGTTTCCCTCAGCTATGTCAGCCCTCTCAGACTGAAATTATAATTATTTATATGCACCAAAACAGCGTTTACAGTTTGTAAACAACCCTATTTCCGCCCATTATCAAACACTCCAAACCTCCTCCCGGCCCTCTGGGTGACTATCATACGGCACTATTGCATTTCAATGTGCCCCTACGGAGAAGGCTCATAGCGGCAGAGAATGTAATACATTTTCATATTTCATTCAAGTCCGGTCGATGCTGCTGTTCTTTTTTTCCCATGACACACACACACACATTCACACATACACTTTTCCCCACTACCACTGTATATCTTTATTCCATGACACACACACACACACACACACACACACACACTTCTCCCCACAACAGTGGTATGTTAATGTAGTGTATGATAAATCCAGAAGCGGTGTCAGCCTAGCTCAGTGGGCTGGTGGGAGGAGGTGATGGATGCAATTAGCTCCACATCACTAATGCATAAATAATGACTCTCCTGGAATAGAGTGCACATACTCTGTCAAAACACTGTCACATTTCCCTCCGAATCAGCCCTGTTTATTCCCTAATAACCTTCGTGGTTCTAAATGATACTCTCCACATGATGTGATTAAGTTGAAAACGTGCAACACAGTTTTTGTTTGCTCTCCTTCTCTGGCAAACAGGTCACTATACGAGATGGGCTGCTGTTCAGCTTAAATGTCATGGTATAAGGAACGTAATTGCGCATGTCACCTCTGTCTAGACCCTATATTCCCGTAACCGTGACAGCCTACGAGCCGAGACAGTGTATGGTCTCACGCAATCTCAGTGTGAATCCTGGACCTGTCCATTCGGAATCGCAGATCTCATCCCTCTCCTCCCCCTCCATCTCCTCTGCCCCCCTCTCTCCCCTCGCCTACCCCTCTCCCCCTGTCCTGACACTCCAGCCTCTCAGGTCTCTGTCTGTCTCCCCCCACCCCATCTTCATGCAACACACACTGCATCTCCCTGGCCTGGGTTCACAAACACAGTCACTCTGAGCCAGATTCTCATGTATTTTTTTCCCTACTCTTTTTGAAGAGAGAACAGCCAAAGGTCTGACGAAAAGAGGTGAAGGGTTATTCGGTGAGAGAAACAGAGAGGGGGAGATAAAAGCATCAGCTATTTTCTATATCCAGATAACATACAACGTGATGTTGCCCAATTAAGTCTGTTTGTTTGCGTAGTGGGCTGTGGTTTGGTGTGCCAGCGTGCTATACGTTGTGCTTCAAGAGTGAATTAAAGGAATTTTCCACAGCTTGCCTCCAACAGTCCACAGCAAGATGTCGGTGGCAAATATTGCCCAGAATTAATAGTTCCTTTGTTGTTGCATTCAGCAATTGATATGAGTTCACAAAACCAGGCTTCCATGATGCTCTGCATCTTTGGGGGCGGCACGTCTAAGCTATGGGTGTGTACATATTAACAAGCAAACGATAGCAGGGTGTACTACATAGCGAGCTTGACCGTAAAAATGTGCAAGCTTCAGGCAGCTTTACATTCCAACTCAGGCTACATCATACTGCTCGGGTAGATAATGTTTGTCGGTCAGCCTGCAATTCTACCTGGGTGGTAAGAATGCTGGCTAGTTGAGCATCCACCCGTTATATGAAGCAATGCTCAATTCAGCCATTTAAAATCTTGCAAAAACAAAATAATGAAATTTAAAAATCTATTATCTCCTTCATAACCAACTCTTAATAAACAATGTTAGAATTTGCCCTTATTAAATAGTACCCAAGACAGTTTTACAATGATCACAAGACGGCACATTTACCAATGACCATTTTAGAAAAAAATTTGACATTATTCCAATAAGGCCCTTCTATTCCAGTACCTGAAATGAACATGCCTTCATTCAGATGTCTGTCAGAAATGTGTAGTGTGGTCACACAGAATTTTTTTTACTCTATCCATTGAGTGAAACTGACATAGTTACAGTATTACTTTGTAGGTCGCAGGTGAAACGCCATCTTGTTGACTTGACTCATTACTTTTGAAATACCCTATTGTCGTGGAAAATCAACCACTCTTTTCTAAAAAATAAAGGCACTTCAACTCAGGACTTTTCGAAACCAATAGACTTGAATGAAAATCATACAGTAATGACAGACATTACAGCCAGGTCCTTCTGCAGATACACCCCCAATGTTCTGGGTCCAGATCATGGCTTTAATACGGAACTTTCACACATTATGCCATCTGATTATTCATCTGTTTGGAAACCCCCGGATGGGGTGCGCCTCTTATCTTCTACCTCCCTGTCTGCTCATAATTTGCGACAGTAATTCACGACATCCTCATGGTTCATACTTGGGTCATGTCCATCACTATCCACAAAGTAAGTGTTATGTTGGGCCACACTCAGGTCATCTCTTATCACTAAGTATGCTTCATGATTAGCTCATGGGCCACACTCAGGACACCGCAACAGTGGATACAAAGGCAGTAAACTCTAGAAACTTCGATGTTTTGAGTGTTTCAAAACAGTATATCCGTCTTGGATGCAATTGTTTCAATTTGCTCGTAGATTCAGAAAGCTTTGTTTTGCGCATCACTAATTTCAGGTGTTTTCAGGGTAATGAATTCAAACTTTCCCGTTTTAGTGCTTTAGATGGCCACCTGCTGTAGGTGATTCAGGAAAAATGGCGGTGTCCAGATTCCAGGTGTTATCCAGGTTTTGCAAATGTAACAACTTTGTTTTTGAGTGAATGTGGAGTGTCCTGTGTTTGGGTCAGCAAGGCCCCCAAGGCTGAAAAGATACATTTTGTCAACCATGCCATATATATTATATGTTGAAACTTTCTCTTTCCCTACTTCACTTTCTGGTCAACCTGGATCCTAAAGAACCTGCCAGTTCTACACCTGGTGGTTACATACCCAGATTATTTGAACAGAATGTAAAGGTCATGTGGTTATTGTCTTTGACGTGCTTTGGTCTGCCTGCTTTTTAATGCAGAGCACATTTTCCCCTACACCTGTTGATTCATTTTTAGTTATACTAGTTCAACATTTTTAATGTATCATCTGACTGTAAATGAGATATCAAGGGAATCTGACAAAAAATGGATTACATTTAATTTAATCTGATTCAACTTGATAATCAGTCCTTTCATCCAGGCTAAGTGGAGTTTGCTGTGAATGTATTGTATAAGTTGTAGTACTCTAGCATTGTAGTATAATATCGATGAGCCTTAACCTAGTTAAATATAGGAAAGTCTCACATACTAATTCTGGATATGTGTAAGGTCATTGCTTGCAGCAGCCATTGAACACTGTACAATAGGCTATGGAAAGACACTATGAGACAGTACAAATAAGAGCAGTACAGGCACTTACATAGAAGTGCCTAATGCAGTCTTGTAGATTTAGAAACGTCCACATTTAAAATACCCTGGGACAAGACAAGATCAGGAAATACACTCCATTCCTCACAAAGGTGCTGTAGTTTATAAAAAACATATGGGTTTTCACAACTTCTTCACTGTAAGTCACATTATCTACAGAATGCACCTGAAAGTGGTTTTCACAGTCCTACGTGTTTAGAATGAATGATGAACCCAGGAGCTAAAGAGAATAACCAGGGAACGTTTTAAGGACAGAAATGTAAAAGCATTCATTGTATCAATGGGGTAAGGTTAAGAACATCTTCGTATCATGGCTGATCATGGGGCTAGCTACGGGTCATTTGAGTCTCTACAAAACTGTTGTGGGTTGTCATAACAAGAACAGATGATATACAGCAGAATGATGGTTATGTTGTTGTTCACGCACAAGGTTCTTTCTCTATACAGGCTTGGAGGACAAGTCACACATCACCTTTTGTCCTGAACCCATCAACTGGAATACTTTCTCACTACCTCCTCAAAATGGTACTAGGCTGGTGTGATTAGGTTGACTGACTCAAGTTCCACTGGTTTTGTCCAACAGAATTGCTTTCAAGCACAATAACCCTAATAACTAATGAACCGATCCAACGACGTGTAATACATCACCCTTCACCTTCACATGGAATAGAAGGGCCTCAACAGAGGAAAAGACGTGTTCATTTCTCACTCTCTTTCCTGTCAGAGGCAAATTAATGGTTGTCTGGTGACAAGCCGGTCTGCAGCCTTAAGAGTGCTTTCACACTGTGCTGTCAAGCTGCTTTAGTGATTGAGGAAGTCAAGAGGACAGGAAGGTGTGTGTCTATGATCCAGTGTATCAAGTCCATACTAGAACAACCTCAGGAAGTGGAGTGCATGCTGGGAGACAGATTCCTTTCTTTACGTTGCTGTAAAAACAAATGACTGCCGATGACGCTGGTTTCATTTTGAACGGCGTAAATGTGTGGTTGAATCGTTTGCCTAAAGGAGAAGGCAATGCAAGCAGTGTAAATGTCCAGGTGCCCACAATTTGGGGTTCACATAGATTCAAAGTCATGATTTGCTTGATATATGCATTAAGGGTTCCCATGTACAGGTGCATCTCAAAAAACGTATTATCATGGAAATGTTCTGTAATTCAAATTAAAGAGTGACATATTTTATATATTCGAGATTAATTACACACAAAGTGAAATATTTCAAGCAGTTTCAGTTTCAATCTTGATGATAACGCCCTACAGTTCATGGAAATCAAGAATCTCAAAATATAAGAATAAAAAAGTAGTTTTACATGATATTCTGTCTTTTTGAGATGCACCTATATATTTACAGACAGGGTAATGGATGTTAGTTTAGTCTAAATTAATTGACTTTACACTTTGTGAATCCTTGGCTTTAGTACTTTTTGGAACAGCAAAACAAAAATCTATTATTTAAGCTAGGTTTCTGTAAAAAGCAGACAAATATGTGAATTTTAATTAATTTATGTGGTATGGTAACAGTACAGGGAAACATATTCACAATATCTTATATTACCGCATTTCCATGACTTTTATGAAATGCCTTTTTGAAGCCTATTTTTATGTCACATTCATGTGATATCAGAGCTAGCTGAAGCTCTTAGTTCCCTGTGGGACATTTAATTTGAATAACCTTCCAAGTAGTAGACACAAACAGGAAACTCAAGTTTTCAACATTTAAACATCAGCTTTTTACATTTTCAACTTAAAGATTACAAAACATACATCAACATTATGGAAATGTAGCCTCAGACAATTTAGAAGCAATGGTAGAACAAATATAACACAGTAATAAAATACTGTGTATCTCCTCATAAGAATACACAGTGTACCTACCACCTGATAGTATAAACAATATCCACTATCCCCTTAATAAAAATGTATGTATTTTCATGGTTCCAGCTAGTGCCATAGCGTGAAATGTGTATGAGAATCGGCATCGCTATGAAATTGGCATTGCTACATGAAAATGAATCACATCTCATGAGTAACGTCCTGATGTATTGGCCTCTTAACTAGCTGTTGATTGGGCTACATACTATAGCTCTCAACTCAAGGACATCCATCTGCCATTAGCTTAGCACTGTGTTGTTAAATCAGTTGCATGCTCATTGCTTATCCTGCTAGCAGATGGAGACGTGTGCTTTAGAATAGAGCAAGTGATTACAGACAAATAAGGACATGGACACACCATCCGTTCTACCCCAAGGAACACATAGTCCTTCATATGACGTTCACTATCTGTCAGGGACTGTCTGTTGAGATTGTCTGTGTGTGTGTGTGTAGTAGGAAGAAGAGAGACAGAGAGATGAAAAGAGAGATCATTCACTTACCCAACCTAGTTTCTGGTATCACTGATCACTACATCCTGGCCCTTCTCAGACAGTGAACCACACACATGCACACACAAACACACAACCTGACACAGAGATAGATCGCATGTGTCAACATTTCCATTCAGTGCTCACCCAGCAGGCTACTCTGAGCAGACAGAGAAATACTTTCCCTCGCACTATTATTTCACAGCCATGAAAATGACCGCATAAATGACTGATTTATATTACACTTCTCAAAATGAAATATGCATTTGGTAACACATAGGAAATATGGCAAGGAATAGGATCCAAGAGGAAACTTACAGCAGGTGAGAGCCAACAAAGAGAGACCTCTTTGTGTGACTGATATTTGTGTGTGTGTGCACATGTATGTATGTGTGTCTATTCCAGGATTCTGTCTATATCCACCTCCAAAATCCTTATAGATTGTCATCATTGAGGTACTTGGAATGTGTCTTCTTGGGATGGGAGAGAGGCACATAGAAAGAGGCACATAGAAATGTGGAGTGATTCATTGGCAAAACCCTTTGGCAGTGGTGAAGGATTCAACTTTTTCGGGAACCTTTTTTCAACAGCCCATCTTTACACCAACAGATCCACAATATCCTAGTGGGTCACATTTCGCTGCACATGGTGTGCATTCTCTAAATACTGTCTCTGCTACACTTATTGAACAGGACAAAGATCATTTAATGTCAGTGTTGTACATAGGTATAACATTACTTAACAAAAATACAGGTGCATTTTATCGCTTCATGAATGATCATTCTTAACATGCTAACTGTGAAACATCTATTATGTATCATTCTTTATTCAGTGTTCTTGAGTCAGGTGACGTTTCATTGTACCCAACAGTGTAAACATTTTACAGTTAATGAACCTCGGCCGAGCCGAAGCTGTTTATTTTGCCTAGTGGTCCCCCAGAACTGAAAATGCGTAGCACATGCACTGAGGATTCGGGATTCTCCCAAAAGAAGTGGAATCCAAAGGCACTCTTTTTTATCATTGGCCCTGCATGTTTGGGAGGAATTTGCTATGAGTGTGGTCGCGGATTGAAAAATGTCCCGTGGAGAGGGTGAGAGGAGAACGAGAACCGTGAGGTGGAAAAGGTTCTCTGTGAGAATGATTTTTTTTAAATGCAGAGGTTAACCACAGCAGTGATCACAAACCACAGAAGGCTGTACAAAAGACCTTCATGGTTTCTGGGTCATTGGCAGATAACAGAAAATACCTACAAAAAATGTAAAGGTTGAAAAAGATACAGGATGTTGTTAACTTTTGATAAATGTATTTAAATTGATGAATTGCATGGTTGGAGTAGTAGTACTTGTGTGTATATAGAAACATTGGTGTGAAAGAAACTTCCTGCACATAGATACATTTTGTGTTTCTAATGAAGGCATGCCCATTTGAGCAGTGTGTAATACTGTGCAAAGCAGTGTACTGTTAGATTACTTTACAATATCTACTACAATATCTACTCAGAAAAGAATAGAAGAATAGTGGAATCAGTAGATTATTTTGCTGTATAAAATGACAGCTCGAGACGCTCGCCTTCTGGGGTTTTCCCCTCTGAGAAGTCAGTTTGACAGGTGATGCACCTAAGAAAGTACACAAATTGATTCCCAAAATAATTTCTTTTAGAGAAATTAAAGACATATTTTTAATTGCATAAGGTTTTCTATCAATTAATCAATTCTCACCAAATGCTTCAATGAAACAGGACTGTGCATCATTGCTGTTAAATAATAGATCATAAATAAGAAGCATTTCAGTTCCTATAAGCTGAAAATAAAATCTTAAAATGCAACTGCGTTAATGTATAAAGGAAACCTAACTCTCAGTGGCTTATGAAAATACATGTGTACAGTGGAAAGGGATAAGGAGCTGGTTAAACGTGTGCACATATAAATGATCATGCAAAATAAGACAAATGTATCTAAGGTTTTCATGTCTCCCTTAGTGTGAATAGGCCCAATGTGCCAGTCTAGAGTACTGAACTTTGAGTTGCATTGAAGTATTTCAGCGGACGCTGTTATCTGTGGGCCCCCCGTGGGAATCGAACCCCCAACCCAGGCGCTGTATGCGCCATTATCTAACTCCGCACATGAGGTCAAGAGTGAATACCACAGCCGAAGTACATGTTGGCCCAGTTTGCAGTATCTATTGTTCATTCAATCTTCATTGACCAACCTAGAGTGTATTGTATCTTCAGGGTTTTATCACGGTCCTAACGAACTTACATGCAAATCACTTAGTTATAAAATCTTTGCATGCATTTTCTTTCCTGATGAGTAATCAGGGAGAATATAATTTATAATAAAAACAATTAATCATTCTGCAGCAGCATGAATAATTGCTTTTCAAATCCTAGCAGTCAATTCTATCTGACAGTATAGCTATACTGAAGGTATGTTCTTGACTTTTGTATTTGGGCCCGGTTCACTTGCATTTTTTCAAACTGGTGGAGGATCAGGCTTCAAAAATGAGCTTGCCAACAAAACTTCTACCTCCCAGTGTATTTTTCAGACCTTTAGACCGAACAATATGATGTGGGACATAGGAAGATAAAGCAGGACACATCAATTGCTACCAAGTCCTTCATCTTGCAAGGTTATTCACAATAGCCTCTCAATGTCAACTGTGAGGCAAGAGAGGCCTAACTAAGAAACACTACGTCTCCCATTATTTACTGTTGGTTCAGAATTTTATGTTCTGTACCAGAACAGAGTCACAAGGCAAAGGTTGCCTAAAGTCAACTAACCAAGGCGGCAGCAGGAACAATATCACATCAAATTCAGAAAACCTCAAAGTTCTCACGCTTCTGTAAGTCTATAAGTCCATTCTGCTGTTCCATTATACGGAAGCCTAATGCCTAGTACATGAAACAGTGTTAAAGTAAAAGATTTCAAAGACTGAAATGCACTGAGAGGCTCAAACCTCATAACCACCTCAGTGGCCTGGTGGTTTGAGTTGATGTAGGTAGGGACTGCTGTAATGAATCGTACTAAAGAAAAACACTTTGTTAGGACAGCTATTCTGGATCTCAAAACACAAATTACTTTAAAGGGCCGTGTTAGACCATGTCATGTAATTTTCATTGAAGGTTGAGCACTTTTTGAGGTTGCATTATTAGCAATATTCACTGTTTGTGTGAACACAAAATATTTGAAATTGAGTTCATGTTATTACACTAAAGATAAGAATAAAAAGGGCTGAGTTCCAGAGTTCCATCTCTAAACGTTATTCAAGTTTTCTAAAGCTCTCCATCTCCCAACTAGCTCATTGAGCAAACACTGTATTCATTTCACAAGCACAGCTGCTTGGCAAATAGGCCATCAAATAGTATCGCACTCTCCGACTCTGCGAGGAATAAACGTCTTTGTGTGGCTGCTTTCGGCACATGATTGCTACGGCTGAGAGTCACACTGCCTACCTTGATGGGTTTTCTGACTCAAGATGTTATTTTTTAATCCGGAATGGATTAAAATACTCTTCAATTTTCATTTGATACCTAATTTTGGCAGCAGGGCGTAAAATGCTTTAAATCACAATCTTACGTTTGAAAACGGCTAACGGATCCCAGTTTCCCAAGTTAAGCTCATTTAATGAATCCGACGGACTCTCAGGCTTTTTCAGTAGCTTTGATAATTCACAATTCAGAACTTTTTTGTACCAGCCCACTGCTGCGTAGGCCCAGTGGTGAGCGATGGCTTGACGAGTGGGATTCTTTCTATGAACAGAATATATTATGGAAAGATATGCTTGTCCTGCATACATCAGGTCACCTGATCCATCAGATGGTCATGACAGTCACCATACCCAGATCCATATACAGTATATCTTCCTTATATATAAACGTTGGTATTTGGGCTGTACCTAGCATTATGGGAACCCTTAGAGGCGGATAGACGTGGAAAGATACCGAGAATTGAGAGTGTCGATTAGACCTATTCAGCCTAGCATAGGCCCATTGATGGGATGTGAACACTACAAAAGGACAGAGCATCCTGCTATGATTCGCCCTCTGTCTGATTCAGGGGCTCTTTATTAGCTATCAAATAAAAAGGGAATGTTTCGATGGAAAATGAAGAAGATGAAGAGGCAGACGAAGAGCTGTGTCCCGTCAGGATTTGTCTCCAAATACCTCAACGCTTATCATTCCTGGGAATCATTGCTGCCGCATATTCATGAGATCCACACAGCAGATGGACATCTGAAAATGGCCCCCTTCTTTGAGTTTTTCTGGACTGTTAACACCGCCACTGCGTCTTTGGAAATGGATATAGCCGTTCCTGCCAGACCATCAGTGGGTTGAACCAATGGACCGCAAAGGCACAGCTAAACGTCACCTTAACCCAGAGGGGAGGAAGGATGGACGAGATGGAAGGAAAATAAAAAAAGCGGAGGAAGGTCTCGGATAAAAGGAGTGAACCACAATATGGATGTCATCATTAGTGAGAACTAGAGCTCTTAGCGTGAAATAGAGACCAGCTCCCCTCCCACCATCAACAGACTCATTTCACAACACCTCAGTGAGCTGTCCTCTAGCCTTGATGTATTTGCTCCATCTAGTGCTAAGTAGGGGTTTTGAGAGAATAAGACAATGCATGACTTAACCTAATGATTACAGTAAGATTTGGGCCCTGCATGATATTCTATAGTATGACTTAAAAGTGTAGAACATGTCTTCACATTATAGATCTAGATCACATGACTTTGTTTAAAAACAGACAGGACACTATTCAATAGTCATTTCTGAACAATAATGTTAACATTTGGCATGGGGCCTGATCACATCAATACTGAGGGAGTTACTAGATTTCAGCATTTGCAGATGCCATAGTGACACCTATTGGTCATTAACAGTTCTGTCATTAGGGGAGAATTTTTACTTCCTGCTCCTGTTCTAATCGTAAACAAGTGTGTAAAGGAAGTGTTTCAAAAGAAAACGCTTGTTACAGACTGTCATCCATTCTAAATCCAGAATGTCAGAATGGCAAACACAGCAGGACAGCAATATAATTAAGGAAATACTAGCACATACAACACTGCATAAATCATGTTATGGTTCACTTAGCATCCTTAAATAGATACATTACTTACAACAAAGGAGTGGAAAATCATATTAAATGACTGTGAATATTTAAAAGATAATTACAAATATGCGTTGAATTTGGAGCAAATTTGACATGACTACAAGTGATATATTTCCTTGCTTAAGGGGAGAAGGAGACAACTCGTGTCGTTTCTAAATAAATTATTGTAGCCAACAATATTTAAGTGAAACCTAGTGGATATTTTCTATTAAAAAAAAATGGCAATGACTTTCTTCTATAACTGCATAACCCACAACTTACACACTGTAGCACGTTTTGTATAGATTACAGCGGTACAACGGTTTGGTTAGATCTTTTTTTTGCCAATTTATACCACCGTTAGACTTTTTTGCCGATTTACTATAAAAAGATTGCTCTCTTTTAAGGTCAGTGCACAAAGATCATATAGGATTGCGGTCCAGGCTCAGATGTCTCCATTCCTGGACATTATCATGTATTCTTCAGATCATTGTCATACTGACCAGAATCCCTGTCCACATTGAAGACAGGCAGTCCACTATGGAGATACAAGCACCACTATGCTTTACAGTAGGCACTGTGTACTTTGAATGATGAGCCGTGTACTTACGGTGAAAAATGGCATCCACTTTGCCATCCTACCCCACTGCTCTGAGTCGGAGAATATGGACAATGGTGATGCTGTAAATTCCTGCAGTTCGGTTAAGCCTGAGGAGCATTCCTCCGGCCCATTCATCATTTACATGGACGTCCTGAACTTTGCAATGTTCAGGTAGTGTCATCTTTCCTCCATTACTTAATCATAGTTAGTTTTCCATTACACTGTACCTTTTAACAATGAGATCTTATAGAAGGGCCATCTCTGCACTATGCAACCAAGAAACCTAGGAAATCCTTCAGGAACTGCAGATTTTCTT
This sequence comes from Esox niger, assembly GCA_016801105.1. Classification (NCBI taxonomy): domain Eukaryota; kingdom Metazoa; phylum Chordata; class Actinopteri; order Esociformes; family Esocidae; genus Esox; species Esox niger. The sequence goes on from JACXGJ010001257.1 coordinate 50,848, forward strand.
TAGGGCTAATCCAAATCACTTCAGTGGATATCAAGTGATGACAAATTACCTTTGTACATGATGTAAAATGTGAATCTAAACTCAACTGTATAGCCCATAATATAATTTATGTCATATGAAAGTTATATTATTGTACAGGCTTCATATTAGCTCTATAGTGTGTAAAACTTGTGAAATTTGACACAATACCTAGAACTCAGATTATTCAGAAATTATGATAACTTGACATTATTTAAATACGATTCATTAATCTTAGATTAAATATTTAAGGAGGTGATTTAAAAACAGCATGAGACATATAATTTTAAATGTACTTACTTCATAAATACATACAATCATCACAATACAAAAGAAAATGTATTTGTACATTTAAATGTATTTTTTATACATAATTTGGATAGCCTACTATTTATAGGCTGCTTAAAAAAAATAACACTCTAAGAAAATGACCATGAATTCTAATCAATATGCAGTTCAAAAAGGAGCACTGAAACAATTAGCCTATTCAATACAATAGTTGACATGCAGCATACTAGGCCCCTGACAATTAACTGGCTGTCATGTACATAAATACAACAAGAAAACAATCTAGATTTACAATGTATGAAATACTAGTCAGTAACATAAGCACCAAAAGAAATGAAAACTAAATAAATAAATGCTGTAATTTATCCTCATCAGAACCACATACCAACTTGCTCTCCATCTGAGGTAGGTACTTTTGCTGACCGCAAGTCAGGGCATTACTTAATATGAGGGTTCCTAAGTATTAAGTTACGCCCATTGACATTTGCCATTAGTCTGTTTTTTTAATTAAGTGTGTGTGTTTATGAAGGAAGAATTGATGAAGCTTTCGGTAGGTGCTTCCTTATCACAACCTTTGGCTATATATTTCGGGATAGGCAACATACTCCCTATAATCGCTTATGTACTAAATTATTCAATCTGAGATTCAAATAATTGCTAGATACAGAACACAGAAAACACAAAAACCTTTATAGTTACATTTAAAGATAACTAGCTAAGCAATGAGGTACGCTACTTGTTAGCCAGCTCTAGTCAATTAAGGTTCATTTCATGATGACACTGATCTACCTGTCATTATGTGCAAGCAGTCAAGATCAATTTATTTTGTAGCTTCATATGCTTTATGTGGTCATTATTTAGAGAGGCAAACTAAATAATACTTTTGTAATGGCTATCTACTATTTCTATCTACTACCCTATCTACTAAGTTGTTGTCCTTAAACCAGCAGCTAAGACCAGTTTCCACGCAACAAAATTAACAAGACCCAGAAAACACAATAGTTTGACGAGACAAAGAGACAAGAAACATCAGTTGTTTAGCAAGAGTAAACAGGACAGTGTTTTGGAAGTGTTGACCTGGCCATACAACATGACGGGATGATACCAAAATCTACAGAATCTGGACATAGCTGAATACACAAAATAATTCCATTCTGTCAATGTTGTAATGTAATGTTTTGAATATTTGATAGATTAAATGTTTAATTGTCTGACTGGCAGGTATGTATATGTCTGTATTATAATTGCACTCAGCAGCTTGCCAAACCAGCACTGTCTCATTCTTGACTGAAATAAAAACATTTAAAACTATTTTAGAGGCATTTCAGTCTTCAAATTAATATATTTCAGTGGTATGGAATCAAACCATTTTAATCCTGAAACAAAATGCAATTAAGGTCTATTTCAGTCTATGCAAATTATCTTGGAAAGAAGCACTTTTATGTAATAAATTCATTATCAGACTAGAGGGATTTTTCCAGCATGTAGTCAAAGAAAATACCCTTTTGTTTTCTATATCTATGCTTGAACCGATTGAACCTAGTGTAGAATAATAAGTACAAAGATAACTGCTAGACAAAGGGTCACTACAGCGATAATGTCTAGCCAGACACATACTGCAGTACATAGCCAGCTTGCATTCACACAGTAATGTAAACCCTCTACATGCCGCAATGTCAATATTTCAGTGCAGCTGATGGCAATCACATTTACCAGACTATAAATAATACGTAAATTGTATTTAGGATTGGAAAATTACATGCTTGATAGCACAACAATTTCTATTGTAATATTATTGAGAAACAAAATGTGTTACAAATATATTCATATCATTAAGTTACGTGAAATGTTGAGCCATGTCTGCCCTCAGCCACGAAATGGTTCATTGTTAAAAAAAATAAAGAACTTTCACATGAATATGAAACTTGTATTAAAATACATATGCATATCCAGAGAATGTATGTCATCCTACTTTTCCTACATCAGATTCAGCACTTTACTACTCACCTGCATCCAACAAACAAGCCTGAAGTATGATAAACATACTCACTTCAATCGAGAGAAGGCACATCCCATGCATGAGCCAATCAGATGAACATCTACACTGCATGCATAATTATTAGGCTAATCACATTCCTAAAGATTTATTCTATTGTTGAACAAATACAAAGCTCTCAGTTAATCCAAAATAAAATGTAATCTCAAATCTGAATGTTTTACAAAGTAAAAGTGAGTTTTGATCTTTCTCAAGGGAATACATAAGATTGCAGAATTATTTGGCAACAACTGGTGTGCAGAATTATTATGCAACTAATTAAATAAAACATTTTTCCTCAACTCACGTGTTTATTCCCCAAAAAACGTAACAAATAAGTAGCAAAAATTATAATTTTAATAATGTTCAGTGACCAATCTAACCACCCTTCTTTTCAATAACTGCCATGAGCCTTCCATCAATGGAGTCTGTACATTTCTTGATCGGTTCAGGATTAGGTTTTGCTGAAGCAGCAACCACAGTCTCCCAAATGCTGTTCAAAGAAGTGTATTGTCTTCCCTGACTGTAAATCTCACATAGAAAGTATCTTCCAGAAACTGGCAATAAGTTTGGGAGTTGAGTTTCAGTCCATCTTCAACCTGAAAAGGTCCAACTTCTTCATCCTCAATGACAGCAGCCCATACCAGTAACACCTCCACCTGGCTGGCACCTCACTGATTTGGTGCCGGGTGTCCATTAGGGATCCAGACACGGGCTCGTTCTTCTGGTCCATCAAGTCACTCTCATTTCATCTGTCCATAAAACCTCTGAAAAATCATTATTCAGGTATTTGCCCAATCTATACAGTACATTTCAAATCTTATTCAGTGGTGGTCGTGTTTCAACCGTCTTGACCTTGGCCATATCTCTGAGCACTTGACACCTTGTACTTCTGGAGACTCCTGGTAGGTTGCAGTTCTGGAATATGATGGCACTGGAGGATAACGGGTTCCTGGTAGCTTCAGATTTAATTAATCTTAAGTCTTTTGCAGTTAATATGCATTTTTTCTTCATCCAGTAGTAGTTTCATCCAGTAGCACCTTAATAGTTTAGATATTTCATGAGTGTTCCATCTGTCTGAAAAGCCTTTTAAAATGGCAGACTTGTGGCAGTTAAATCTCTTTTTGAAGCAGAACATTACTTTCCTAGCTTTCCCATCCTGGGCCGGAGGAAGCGCCTCAGGTCCTGTGTCTTTGAATGATGTTCTTTAGGCAACCCTTGTGGCCTCATTACATCTGTCTGAGAACTCTTCACTCAAGGACTTCACAAGGAAACTATCAGATTTACAGTCCTGAGTTGACACAGCCATTTCAAGGGTTTTATCTTAGCCAAATGCCTCAGATGGAGATGAAATTCTGCTTTGGGCATCTGAAACTACAGATTCCATGATCTGACTCATCAATACCTTGGTAAATAGACTGACTGTGTCAATTAATTCTGTTGAATAGGAGGAGCATGAAATCCTATCTTCAGACACAGTAGCTGACCCATAAGGCACACAGTTTTGTTAGCAGGAGGTATTTCACAGTATCCTCTGCAAACAGTTGAACTAACTCATAACGTAGGCTTCCCCAACTTTGTGTCCTTCCTTTTCAGTTTACTAAGAGCGTATCCGACACAGTCTTTGCAGCTGGCACTTTCAGAACCAGACAGGACAGGTGGCTGTCGAAAATGATGCAGTTCAGTTGTTGAGTAGAAACAAGGGAAAGCACACCGATCCTCGCCATGAGAAACTAGGTCCTCCAGTCTAGCTACTGCATCTGTCAGATCACACTGAGGCGTATCCTGACATTTTGTCTCTGGATTAACCTCCTATACAATGCTGTCTCCTATAGCAGACATTGATTTCCTGGCATCACACGCCAATGTCTCTGCCTTAGTGGGTTCACTCATGTCAATGACAGAACATCTAACAATGGGTGGAGGAATAACCTCCGGTATATATGAAAGGCTGGGAGTGCCAGGGAGTGAAAATTACCCTGTGAGTCAAAGTATCTGACCGATATTGCTGACTTGGAAGACCTTGTTGAATTGACTGATGCCATTGACAGATAGGAAAGTGGCTGCGGTAGGAGTTCTGAGGACCCTACCTCACCACATCCAATGCTCACTTTCTCAAAGTCTAGAACAATAACAAACATGTGTGAAAGTTCTCCTGATGACAAAGGACGGTCAGATGTAGACAGATCTTCGTAAATCGATACCGGAAAATCACTTAGTGTTTCTTTGGTCTGAGCTGTCGTTACTTCGACTTGTCTGTCCATTATGAAGTAACTCCTCTTTGTATTTAGATTGTGGAAAATGGCCTCTGCATTTGAGCAAATATTAATTTCAGATACTTCCATATCAGACTGGGAACCTACGGGTTCAGACCCAGAGGCCTCAGCTGTTTTCTCAGTATTCTCTTAAAACACTGGCATAGAGTTTTGGAAGACTCACTGAGTGAAAAATGTCATTGCAAATTAATCCAACCATTTCAAAAATAGTTGAAGCTGTATGTTCTGAAGAAACAGTTGATATTGCTGCCAACATTTGAGAATTTGTCTTGTGGAGTAATTTGGATTTAGGGAAGCTTTTGACTGAATCAATCAGCTTCTTTGTTGTCTTATTCTGGATCTCATTACATGATAGCTTTTGAAGGAGCTGTTATGAGCTGAGTTTGATGATGGGACACTTACCCAGGACCCTCGTAGACAAACTCAGGGTTGGAACAGGCAGAATATTGCAGCTGTCATTGTACAGAATCCCATTACTGAAGAGTAATTCATTGAGCTTTGTCTTTAATCTTCTGCTGAGTTTACAAGCTATGTGGAGGGATCTCTCTGGTTGCTTGATGGACCCTAAACCTTGTCCAGCTTCCTTAACAATGTTTTGTGATCAACAAAGTTGTCAATGAATTTTTATGCCTCAACATCCATGTCAGTCTGTGTGAACCCATTGGTCACAGAATTAAGGATACTGTCAGAGGGACTAGTTGTGTTCATTAAGCTGGAAGTGGCACTAAATGGAAGACAAGTTTAAACTAAACCAGAGGTATTGCTGTGGAACCATCTCAAAATAATCTCACTTAAAGCCTTTGAGGTTTTAGTCCTGAACTTGGTACTTGAAAGAGTGTTTAGTTCTTTGATCAGTGTTCTGCAATGTAGGTTCTGATCCTCTGGAATACGAGAGCCTTTAGCATTCAGGTGCTCTCCAGAAAGGTCAACATAAACATTTTCACAGATATTTTTCAAAAAAGCTTAGACGATTGCTGATCTTCAATTCCGTACATACCCAACAGGCCTTTAAAAACATTACTCACCTTTACTGTTGCAGTTGTAATGGTGAGATCAACATTTAATTGGACCTCTGGATTGGTGTAATCATCGAAAAACCTCTGGAACATATTGAACAGCTCTTCAGTTCCCTGAGTAGCAGAGGCAACAGCGAACAACTTCTCAGAAATTGTTCTACTGATGGTCACAGTGACAGCTGAGTTGAGATATTTAAGAGCCTTTATAATAAGACCAACAGTGAGCTCAGTTGGGCAAGAAGACAGAATTTCATGGTCTGACAGTTGCTTCTTGACAATTTTGATACTGCTGTGCTCTGACATTCCTAGGTGGAATCTAACTTGATCTATTTAGACTTCTCAGGATTTTGCAAACAAGTCCAAGTGACATGGTCATTCCAGTATCCTAATTATAAAAAATGTTGGCCCTCTTAGGGAGTTTTTCCTAGCCACTGAAGTTCATCACTATTGTTGTTTGCTCCCTGGGGTTTAAGGCCAGGCGTTTTGTGAAAGCACTTTGTGACAACTGCTGGTGTAAAAAGGGCTTTATAAAATACATTTGATTGAAAAATATATTTGAAATATCATCCATTCACCCCTGGCCAAGTAAGGTACACCATAATACAACATTCAGCACTGGAACGGTTGTAGAAAAATGCACCTTACAGACTGCCTGCCACTGACTAAGGATGTAAAGAAATAAGCATGTTTTAGTTGTAAATCTTTTAGATACTTCTGCATAAAAGTTTAGAAAGTCTGTTAGATTGCAGCAAAATCATCCTCAGTGAGATTATGCAGATATTATATGATTGGGTAGCAGTTTACTCATGGTTTCCTGGGTAGAATGCAGCTGTAAGAGTCTTCTTTCAGGAGATGAAAAGAAGACTCTATCCAATAGATCCTAAAGATGTTATTAGGTGGTAGACAACATAAACACATTTTATAGTCTTTCTCCAGATGCTCCCTATGGTCTAACTGAAAAGAACTATTCATGTAACTAGTCTAACTTACTGCCATATTTGACTAGTGATTATAGTTGGAGGAGGGGGTTGACTGGAGGGGCTGTACTTGAATACACAAATACACAATACCATTTCCTAAATAAATAAGAGGGAATATACATTATGCAATACACAATTTCTCCAACAAAATGTTTTCCAGTCATATCTGTGGACATGCATTTGCGATGTATGTTTATGCCTCCCTCATGTGGTTATGTTTTGTTATTACATATTTATTCAATTTCTCAGCGCTTTGGCAGTGCTCATCCAAAAACGGACGAAACCAAACTCTTTCCAAAAGCTCTCGTTATCATGGCCCCTGTCAGTGGGTGGGATACATTTGGCAGCAAGTGAACATTCTGTCCTCAAAGTTGCTGTGTTAGAAGCAGGAAAAAGGGGCAAGCTAAAGGATCGGAGTGAATTTGACAAGGGCCAAACTATGATGGCTAAATGACTGGGTCAGAGTGTCTCGAAAACTGCAGCCCTTGTTGGGTGGGTTCGCTGTTTGCAGTGGTCAATACCTATCAAAAGTGGGCCAAGGAAGGAAAAGCGGTAAACAGGCGACAGTGGGATAGGAGGCCAAGGCTCATTGATGCACGTGGGGAGCAAAGGCTGGCATGTGTGATACAACAGACAAGCTACTGTAGCTCTAAATGCTGAACAGTGCATCACAGTTTGTTGCGTATGGGGCTGCGTAGCCGCAGACCAGTCAAGATGCCCGTGCTGACCCCTTTCCACCGCCGAAAGACCCAACAATGGGCATGTGAGCATCAGAACTGGACCACAGAGCAATGGAAGAAGGTGGCCTGGTCTGATGAATCACATTTCCTCACGTGGATGGCCGGGTGCGTGTGCGTCGCTTACCTGCAGAACACATGGCACCAGGACACACTATGGGAAGGAGGCTAGATAGCAGAGGCAGTGTGATGCTTTGGGAAATGTTCTGCTGGGAAACCTTGGGTCCTGCTTTTCATGTGGATGTTACTTTGACACGTACCACCTACCTAAGCATTGTTGAAGACCATATGCACCCTTTCATGGCAATTGCATTCCCTGATGGCATTGGCCTGTTTCAGCAGGATATTACACCCTGCCACAAAGCAAAAATGGTTCAGGATTTTTTTGAGGAACACAACAACGAGTTCAAGGTTTTGACATGGCCTCCAAATTCCCCTATCTCAATCCAATCGAGCATCTGTGGAATGTGCTGGACAAAAAGGTTAAATTCATGGAGGCCGCACGTCGCTACTTACAGAATCTGCTGCTACTATCTTGGTGCCAGATACCACAGCACACCTTCAGAGGTCTAGTGGAGTCCATGCCTCGACGGGTCAGGGCGGTTTTAGTGGCACAATGGGGACCAACACAATAATAGTTCTACTGGAAATACAAATTGGTTCGATCCGTATGGTGCTATCTGTTCTCTATAGACATACTCATACTATAAATTGAGGTATAACTAACACTCTTATGATGACAACATACTAGTATTTTTTTTCACTGCCACTGATGAAATGATTGAACAAATAATGGCCTTCATAGGTAGTTTCCAACCAGGGGTACAATAACAATGTAGAAGAGGGGGTACTTCAAGGGTTTTACAGTCAAATGCAATTTCTGATACAGTAACTAAAAAGGGTAGGGAATCAATGGCCTATTGAAAGACTTCAGGTGATGCTGTGAATTAACCCTTCACAGTAGCTTGGACAGCCAACATGTTATGCAATGTTGGGAAAACATTCAAACCTTTCAATACTCCTTATTTGTTAATAGTGCAAAAACACAAAGGCCTATATTGGGTTAATTAAAGACACTTATCACTAACTTTGGTGCTAAACACTCACCACCCAACCCCCTAGACAGAGAAAGAAAAGGTGAGTCATATTTAATGGATATCATTCAATAAAGGGTGTATACTTAGTCCTAGTTGTACATTTTCCAATGAATGTCTATTACCAAATGTAGCCTACAGCAGACTACTTCACATTATAAGACAATTTACACAATGACCTCCCCAAAATGTATAATAACTTGGCCTAAAAGAGATCCCAGTTAGGAAGTGTATATTGTGGAGATCAGACGTCCCCAGAGTCTAATTCTGCTGACCCCTCCATCTGGGGCGATGACCAGGCGCACGTGACTGACTGGCCCAGACAGCGCTAGCAGGTCACCAGAGTAGAAGTGGCTGTGATGACCCTTGAGCTACAACAGAAAGCACAAAGTTCTCACTAAACTGATGCGGTCTATCGTCACTTTTTGTCAGCTGTGGCGGTAAACATATCCAGCTGTTATTCTCGTGCAATTGCATGAAGACACATTTTTTTTAGCTGGACTTTTGACATGGAAGACCTTTCAATTCGCAAAAACATTGGCGTCATTTAAAGACATGAGCTCAGTTTAGAAGCGCAACCACTTTCACAGATAAGGCAACATCATCATGCATATACACTCAATATCGTTTAAACACATATAAAGTTATTTCCATCAGTCTGATAAATGGAAATATTGAATTGAGTGAGGGGCTGAAAACCCATTCTCGCCTGAAAAGGTACTAGAGCCACTCTATTAGTCAATTAAGTACTGATTCAAGATCAGGGCCACCCACATTCACGTATTCTCATTCACTCTGCTCTCGCCATCGTGTCATTTCATTCAGACTGAAAAGAGGAAACAGAACCCAGATCAGCAGTTGAACAGGCCAGCTACTAGGTCTATTTCAGTGATTTATGGGAAATGGTTGACATACTTTTTGAGGGGGCAGGATCACCCGCCATTTGTTTCCTGGACCACTGCTCCACCTGCTACTCATATACTCCCTCTCCTCCTCAGGGCTCAGAAGGCATGCTTCGATCTTACAGGAGTCAGGGAAGTTTCCTGTGTGTTGACATCACATTACAAGGTGGAACCAAATCTAGCTTTGTCTGGTGGAATGGTATACATTAATCTCAGTAGATTGGGTGTTTACAAATAGAGGTGAAAGATGGGGATGTTTGTGATATTTACCATCTAACCTAACTGATTACTTTGTAACTTGGTTAGATTATATTGTTTTCAGATTGTTCAAAAATAATCTAGAGTAGAGGAAAAGACAAAATGTGTGTGTACTGCTCTACCTTTGAAGTGGTTGGTGTCAATCTCAATTTTGCTGATTGCTCCACGATGTCCTAATCTGAAAACAGCCCACTCGTAACCTGGTACCTGTAGGATGCCATTCACATCCACCTGTGGAGCACAGAATCACATGTGTAGTTAACGCTCCTTTTTTCACAGTATTACCATGTACAGGCAAACAGGGAGGTCCTCTCTGAACTGGTCCAACAAGACCGCTCATTTTCTGATGCAAACATTTGAGTATGTTCTACTATGATGCATTTTATGGTTCAATGCTTCTGAATCTTTAAAACTCGGCTGGATTTACTCTGCACTGTTCAGAGGCATGTAGGGATTGCTCTGTGACATTGACACCATCCGTATCTAGGGGATGTGAAAAATAAAAGGTTGTTTGAAACTACCTCCAGGATTTTGGGTCTGTCCAGGCGACGTGCCGTCTCCCATCCATCACCCATGTTTGCAGATCTGCCCAAGCCTGTGATGGTATGAAATATGCCCGGTCAACCCAGTCTAAAGACTGGTCTCTAACATGTTCATTACCAATGGGATGCATGCACTTCTAATGGGATTCTGGACCATCATACTGTATAACACATTGTTATTTTTACAACCGATACAATTATGAATTCTGTGTAACTGTACATAATTGGAAATAATTTACTAGAAAATATCTGAATGATATAACTAAGTTAGATAGACAGCTAATGGAAAGATTTGTTTAAGTTATATTTCAAAATCCGTTGAGCAAAAATGTTGCACCATTTGTTTTCAATTCAAATTCCAATGATGTATGTACCAAAGTCATTGATTATCGCATGTTAGAATCGATTCTGATTGTCAGTAATAGTTGAAAGGTTTGCAGATGTTTGACAAACCAATCATATTCCGTGGGTGACCATAGTGGGCGTCGCTGTAGCCCAGACAGACCCCACCATTGACCAGCGCCACCAGGTCCACCTCGTCCTGTGTGGTCACACCAGACCAGTCTTTCTGGCCAACTCCATAGACCCTCAGTCGAGCAATGCCCCCATCTGCATCCAAAACATGTACGTATTCTTTATCTGGAAAGCAGATGGCAATGGTGGAAGCAGTGACTTCATAATGGAGAGAATCTAGAGTTACCTGGGTACATGTTGAGTCGCAGGTGGGTCACCCTGCTGGGACAGGTAGTGGAAAAGTAGTTGTGACAGGTGTCATAGTAGCCAGGTTTCAGCTCCGTCACAGGGACGAGCTCCTCCCACAGTTCAGAGTGCAACTGACAAGCAAAACAAGTTAAATGTTAATCTTCTCCACCGTGTGTGTGTGTGTGTGTGTGTGTGTGTGTGTGTGTGTGTGTGTGTGGACATTGTCAGTGTAAACAATGTGCAAACCCATTGTACCGTAGCGACGGCTTGAAACTGCCTCTCTGAAGCAGCCATGCCTGTGCGGTCCCCCTCGAGGGCCAGTGACGGGGCCTCATCTGATCACATAGAATGGACACCTGATTTATTTCAAACTGCACACAAGCATTCTGTAGACTAACCAAACCAGGTTACAAACCACAGGACATTTCCATCTCATCCGCTATGAATGAGTCTAAATGTTATACAGTCACCTATCCTCAGAGATGCAGCCTGAACAGAGACGGAGGGCGAGTAGTTTCCGGTGAAGAAGGACGTGTCCACATCCAGGCCGTGGATGACACCGGGCACACCCAACTGAATGATGCACCAGTCATGACCTGGCAGGGACAGCAGACAACCTCAGGCTTCTGGGAAATGAACACCTATAGCCTGACTACCTACATATTGAGCTTCATTCCATTGCACCGCAATTTCAATGACTGTGCCTATTCAAGCCACACCAGGTATTCTTTTCCTCCTCGTCTCCCAGCCGTCCATCCATTTTCCATACTCTGTGAATGCAGATGCTATGAACTCTGGGGGCTCTTGCTGCAGTGAACAAAGGAAGAGGATGGTAGATGTGAAAGGCAGTGAATCAACTATGTATGACAATGTTCTAGTCAGAAAAGTAAAATGCTGTACCTTCAGCAGATTCCTAGCTGGGGCAAACCATTCATCTGTGGCAAAAATAACCTAAGATGATAGCAAGAACATGAACACATTGCCCCATAATGCACATTTTGTCACATGATGTTAATTACAGAAATCCAATCTTGAGTCTAGGATGTAACACTCACCTGTCCTCCAGCTGTCTCACAAGCCAGGTCATTAAACTGCAGAAAGTCTGGTTGACCACTGATCAGTTCCAATGCTTTCCTGTCGGCCATGTTTTATTCTGCATACTAATTCAATCCACACTTATAGATTGGAGTGTCCCGTGATTTGTGTTCAAAAGTAGTTAGTCACCACTGAACAGATACTTCTGTTGCCGACTTTTTCTACGTAGCCTATATACCAGGGCAAAGTCCAGTGACTGGGGAGTTATTGGCTGTACTACTGTGTCAAAAAGGCATAGGTGGAGGGGAAATAGGAGTTACCACATCTAGCGTTGAGAGAATTGAACCAGTAACTGGATTAAACCACTGAGAACAAACTGTTGTTCACCTCTTCAACGATGCCCTTAACCCAAATGGCACCAGGGACACTTCATAATGGATTATTCCTTAGGCTGTGAACACACCATTAAAGATTGTGTAATATGCAAAAAACATGTTATGAAATAGGAGAAATTAGTACCCACTTAAGACTTTGAGATGTACTGTCCATTCAGCCAGATTCTTAAAGGATGAAATGGTTTATGACTCCTGCATTTTCTAACAAACAAAATGGCTGTGGAACTGAAGAATGGCATCTATGTTTTCTTTTAATAAAGGCACGTTTCTTTTGGACAAACCATTGAGATGTGGGGATTTGTTAAAATGATAAGGATCTTTATTTGTAATTTTGAAAATGACCTTTGACAATTGGGAGTTACTGGCTTCTTCCTTGGCATGTTAGGTAACCAACCGGGGAACCCAAAATCAAACAAAGAACGCTATATATTTTTTACTTAAGTAGCTATACTTTTGCTGTTAATAAAATAGCACTGTTTTTATTATACATAATATATTATACATAAAACCTTATTTTTTGTTTCTTTAATCAATCCAACTGAAAGATACTTCAATTACTTCATTTATTTTCATTTCACAGTAACTTTCTGTAAGTATTTCTAGTGGCGCCCCCAGAAAATATTCATAAGCGTGGCCAGATGGGGCCACTGAAAATCTTGGGGTGGCACACCAAAACCAAAAGCCATAACTGAATTCCTGGAATTCTACTATGCTGTTGTAGTATATTGAAAACTGTCAGTAGGAGAGGGAAGGAATTGCATACTGATATTCTCTGGTTTCTTATTTTTCAGTTAATTTTACTAATTATCTGATATGCATAGGCTAATTACCGGTATTGTTAACATTTTGAGTTCCTCAACAATCCTGTGTTCATGTGTTATGTATCTGTATTGACATGTTTGGTGATTCATAATCCTACTATGCGTTAATTTTCTTTCATGTAAACTAGTATACAAATATATATTATTGATTTAAATGAATATATCCTACGTTAATTACCCGATAGTCGCATATGACACATATTCAGGGGCATAATATGCATATGTGACACATTGGGGGGCCAGAGATTGGATCAGGGTGGCAGTAGCACCCCCTGGCGGTGCCATTGATTACTGCTAGTATGACGCCAGATTGTTCCTCAAAAACAATACCAACCTCAAAAACAATACCAACAAGTGCATTACGCAATTTAGGACCAAATGAGTGATTACTGTCACAACGTAGAACATTCCTCATAGGGGTTAAATTAGTCAAATCATATACACACAGACACACACAAAATTTACTAGACCAGGCCACATACCAAGGTGCAAAGAGATTTGGAAGTATGGCGTCAATATGCTTTAGCTTGACAAACTTGACTACAAAACAAGTCTTAACTGGGTATATTTTCTTAGTTTAGTATACCAAAATATTTTTTTAATGACGAGGTATGCCCTAGTTTTAATGACTACGTATGCCCAGACCGATACTCTACACTGGCATCTGAGTATCTGGAATGGACTGAGCTACACTGCTACCAGTATTCTCTTAGGCCCTGGGGTTCCTGAAGGCAGAACTGTCCCAGTACCCTCCATAGGTCAGGATCAGCTTCAGTGTTAGAAGGCGTACTGTCACACTAGGTCACTGCATTTGCAACTGAATTAATACATTACCTGAACATTTCCAGTGCAGGCAGATAGTGTGCAAAAAGATACCGTAAGCCCGTAACAGTCCATAAAAAAACTGCAATATAAATTTCCATTGTATAGTATCTTCAGCGATAGTGGAAGTATACTATTCAGATGTATTTTTCTACCAGTTATTATTTGGGACCATGCAAAATCCAGAATAGGGAAAAGTGGCACCTTGCCCATTTGCCATAAGCATCAGACAACCTCAAGTCCACTGATAAAAATCTGAATGGGGCCAAATAAATCTGTTTTTTCCTGGCAGCAATACCAAGCTATTTCAATTCCATGTTATAAAACAAGCAGACTCTAGTAGAATCATTGCGCCATCTAAACCAATTGAATCTTTAAGTATTTGTACATCTTAAAATATCACCAAAAGTAAAATGTCAAAGGTAAGTATTGATAGATGGAGAGGTGGCATGAATGTGAATTAGTTCTTGTAGTCACCTAGTTGCATGATGATCACATTACACACATTGGTCCCTCAACCTTCCAACATGTTAAGTTGTATGTTGGCTAGCACATGAGTCGCTCTCCTCTAGTTCCTCATGCCATTCAAGCAACAAAGACGTGCCAAAAAAACATCAGTCTATAGTGGATGTTGCTGCCAGTCGTCTAGTGCCCTCAACATTACAAGGTTCTGGTATACCATAATCACAGGGGGGAAAGTGCTCATCCAAATAAAGCAATTTTAAGTCAACCTACCTTCATGTAGTCTACCGTTTGAATTGAAAGTAGAACACACATGTAAAATAAAACACAGTGCAGAGCACATCGATGGCTCATTGCTAGGGTAATATGCAGATTAAACCCAAGTTGAATGAAAACGCCATATATTAGACTTCACTTGAAAAATTGTTTTATACTCGAAAATACGTTGCCACACACGGTTGTTAGTGGCAGAAACAACCAGCAGTGGACTCATCAATTCAGTGAATGACCTATTATCATCACGGTCATTACATTCTGATTTTTGTAACAGGTGTCTTCCCATTCATTAACTTAAAGGGTGCACACCGCAATAAGAGGACCAACAAGCGCATTTTAAATCCCATGACAGACTGCATCCCTCAATGTTGAGCACAGCAGGAGTGCTTCTATACATGGGTTACATGCAACTCAACTGGAGTACCTGCAGCAGGGGGGGCTTGGGTATGCAGGCTTAACTAAAACAGCTCAGCAAAACCCTGTTGTCCCACACCCATTTAACCAGTCAGATAGGGCCTTCCCAAGAGACCCGGGGGTCTATGCACCTGCCTCGGGGGTCTATGCACGGTGCCACTACGGCCCTGGACGTGCCACTACGGCCCTGGACGTGCCTCTGCCGATGGCAGCTGGGGGGGGTCTTGTTGGCCGGTGCATATTGGGCTAGAGCCAATGGGGGGGGGGGGGTTAATTGGCATAGGGGATTTCCTTGTACCTTTGTTCCAGCAACAACTCTGGCAGTGTGGGCGCTTCTAACCTGGCTGTAAATAAGGCAGTGAGCGCAAGCGTTTACTCTGACACATTAGCGAGGGAGTGTAAAACAGCAACCTGGTCTTCAGACGACACCTGTGGGAATCCATGCCTCCAGAACCTGCAGGACTGTTCTAGCTGATACACACCATACAGGGGATTTGGATACTCAGAAATTGGGCCACAAAAAAAGGGGTTAAGTGGAGAGAAAAAAATACACCATATCTTAACTGAACAATATTGAGCGGATAACTTAAGCTCAGACTGATCCAAACCTAAATTACTGGAGCACAGATCCACTAATCTTGACCTACATTGCGTACGTTCACATGTATTTTACCAGCCAAATTAGACAAACAATTTCAAACTAACTAGAGAAGATTAGAACTTCATGTATGGAGCTGACCAACTACTCAATCATAGAAAACAGACAGAACAATGAGATTGAGAGCAAACATTTATTCTGTCATCTGCACTTTACAGTTGGAATTCTGGGAATTCAAAAACAACATCTTTTCCTGTGAGCTTCTTATAGACACCAGAGAAGGTCTCCACCTGAGAATAAAAACATCCACTGGTTAAAAATTGCATAGACATCAACAGGTCATGACACAATGTTACATTAGGACATGACATTAAACACACATCGCATCATGTTGTACACTGCATGGTTTAGCCCCCCAGTCACAGCCCAAGGGCTCTGGGAAGATGTAGGAATATACAGAACGCCGTCCTCACCAGCCCGAGGGCCGGGGACAAAGCTTGCTCTCCAACGTCATGGAACGGGACTGTACGTCACAGCACTGAAGTGCTACGCTCCCATACGCCACAAGAACAGAGCCATGTAAGAGCAACCTTACAGGATGTCCACGTTGGGGTTAAGGTGGGTAATCTAGGCGAATGTTACACAACACTCACTTTGTGTTCAACGTTGTTCTGCTGTGCCTTGTCAAGGTGGACCTTGATGAGCCGACTGCTGTCCAATTTCACACGGATCCTCTTGCCAACAATCTCACTGGGGAAGACCAGGTCTTCAAGGATGGCATCATGCACAGCAGTAAGAGTACGACTGGAAAACCCCATTTAGATTAGACATTCAACTAAAAACCAGCAAGCTTACCATAAATGTCAAGTCTCATTCAAACTCCAATTAATATATAAATCTGAAAGCACATTTCGAGAAGCACAACTTAAAATGCTATGCACATATATTGAATACAGACATTTCAAAACGACTGGAGACAAGAGCAATCAGCTTTAGACAGGGTTATAGGAAAAGTTGAATTTGCATTTTGTATGTAGTACTCTTGTAGCCATATTTTCCATAAAATCCAATTACAAAAGAAGTGTTTGGTTGTAAACTGCATGGTTTAGCCCCCCAGTCACAGCCCAAGGGCTCTGGGAAGATGTAGGAATATACAGAACGCCGTCCTCACCAGCCCGAGGGCCGGGGACAAAGCTTGCTCTCCAACGTCGTGGAACGGGACTGTACGTCACAGCACTGAAGTGCTACGCTCCCATACGCCACAAGAACAGAGCCATGTAAGAGCAACCTTACAGGATGTCCACGTTGGGTCCAAATAGGGAATTAACAATATAATCCTATAAATGAACAACGTGTCTTCCATAGGAACACAGTGATGGCTGTGCAGGTGAGACCAACTTACCTCCTGGGACGCTTCTGCTTGTTCTTAATGCGACTTTTCCTGGTTGGTTTGGGCAGGATTCTCCTCTACAAATTAAATCAAAGCATGAAGGATTAACAGGCACCACAAAGATATTTAAGTAAGTCTAAGCGCAACAAATATTAATATACACTGCATGGTTTAGCCCCCCAGTCACAGCCCAGGGGCTCTGGGAAGATGTAGGAATATACAGAACGCCGTCCTCACCAGCCCGAGGGCCGGGGACAAAGCTTGCTCTCCAACGTCGTGGAACGGGACTGTACGTCACAGCACTGAAGTGCTACGCTCCCATACGCCACAAGAACAGAGCCATGTAAGAGCAACCTTACAGGATGTCCACGTTGGTATGCAGAGATGGACATTAACACTTGTCCGGAACAAGAAAAAAATAAGTTGAACAACGAGAATGTAGACTGCATTGGACATAAGGTATATTGAAATGAATCCGTGTTTAGCACCAACCACAGGCTGCATGGGTTAAACAGTCAGTTGCTAGTTCAGTCTGTTTTGTCACCATCTGCATGTAGGGCATACGTTTTCCCAAAACATTCTGAGAGCTTGAGATAATGTTATTACTTAATCAAAAACGTGTCTTAAGTTTGAGTATGCAGTTTGGGATTTATATCACACAGACAAATCAGTCATACCTGTTTTCAATGTATTTGTCATTTAAAAGCTGGGTTTTATTTTATTCAACAGCACACACTGACAGCCAGACTGCTATAAGAATCCAGAAAAAGGACAAGTGAAATATCGATTTTTAGAAACCCCTTTGCAGATGAATATTACTTCAAATTAGACAACCATGAGTTTCTGCCAGTTTTGACTACAAACATAATGGTATTTCAAAGTTTGCAATTTACTCAATGGCCAGCCAAGATTGGTCAGATTCAAGCTAATGAACAATGCTGTGCACCAAGAGGAAAGTGCAATGGTTCCGTTGCAGTGACAACATTCATGCCCTAGTGGCAGCTAACATGTTATTTAACAGACGCCGTCACAAAGGTTTAAGGACATTTGGCAATATACTACATTACTACTTAATAGGAATATATTTGAAAAGTATTACACAGTATATTTACAAGTTAATCTTCCCAGCTCAAATGTTTTACAGAAGCTATCAGACAGACAAGCATTTCCTGCTGTTGAAAAATTTAAATCTGGCAAAAAGGAGATATCTAGCCCCGGTATTACACTTGAAACAAACTGTGAATCTGTCCTAGCACTGAGCGTAAACAGCTCCTCCAAAAAGCAACCCAACCGCAGGTCACAGAAGCATAACACATGGACTATCGCTCACAGAACAACAAGCCTCCTTACCTGTGCAACGAAGACTACATGTTTGCCGCTGAACTTCTTTTCCAGCTCCCTCACGAGCCGCACCTGAATCTTCTGAAAAGATTTCAACTGGGGCACAGGGACAAAGATGATGATGGCTTTTCTGCTACCACCAACTTCAATTTCCTAAGGCAGAGAATACAGTTTTTACTTACAACAAATCCAGGCAAAATAAACCATTTCGTGCTGGGCTAGACCACTCAGATCCTCACAGGTACTGCATGATTTAGGCACTGGACAACATCTGACCAGAAACATGAAGTGCCTGTAGAATGCAAGGACCAGGGACGCTTACACCTAGATCAGTCGACATTGATTTAGCCATCTGTATTAGTTAGTTAGTGTACACTGCATGGTTTAGCCCCCCAGTCACGGCCCAAGGGCTCTGGGAAGATGTAGGAATATACAGAACGCCGTCCTCACCAGCCCAAGGGCCGGGGACAAAGCTTGCTCTCCAACGTCGTGGAACGGGACTGTACGTCACAGCACTGAAGTGCTACGCTCCCATACGCCACAAGAACAGAGCCATGTAAGAGCAACCTTACAGGATGTCCACGTTGGGGTTAAACTCAATTTACAGAAAAGGCTCTTCACAATCACAAGATCCTAGAAAGCTCAAATAAACGTGTCTGTTGGTTATTCAACATCCCAATACATCAACACAGTAAAAGAACTTCACCTTTGCAGCAGTGATGTTCAGCTCCCTCAGCTGAGCCTTCATGTCAGAGTTCATCTCCAACTCAAGCAGAGCCTGTAAACACAGACTGTTAAATACTAACACAACCACAGTAGCCAAGTAACAAAGAAAGTAGAGTAAAGAACCATACATTTAATAGCTTACACTCTGGCCATCAACCTACCTGGGAAATGCCAGACTCGAACTCATCTGGCTTTTCGCCATTTGGCTTTACAATTTTGGCGCTGGTACTGAACATGGCCTGTGTCTCTGGAAGAAAGGGAAGAAACGTTTGCATGCTGTAAGTCTTTGCATTTATTGATTGAACATTTCAGAGTCAACTAGGTCCTTAGCAAGTCATACATGTTTATTCCCTCACCCAAATTACCAGTTAGCCAAATGGGAAATCTAGCCATGTTATCCGCTTCATTTTGAGAATACTGTTATTTGCGGGAAACGACTTACAAAGGTTCTATAAACGACAAATCAACGTACACGTAACGTAATTACATCGGTCTAACTACCTACCAACCATTGATCGTATCTACCCAAGCTAGCTAGTAATATTCTAGCTACGATGCCGCTGCACTCTACTGTAGCAGCGTTAGCAAGTTGAGTCTTTCCTAACAGGTACATTATCCAAGGCAAACTTATGTTAGTGTACTTATACACTGAAGTAAACTGCTAACATATACCAAATATCAAGATTCATAAGTGAGCACCAGACAAAACACTTCATGGTTTTAAAAGCGCCTTGACGAGACTACGAGGACTGCTTCCAGAAACACATGGGCCTCCAACCGAGGTTCAGCTATCCGTCCATCCTTCCAAGTACATTCACGTTAGGTCTACTCTGAAACACCTCATAATTCCATAGACAACAGCCATCCAAAATCAAAACTATAATAATCTAACGTATCTATACCATTACATAAACTCGCATGTGAAAACAATGGAAATTGATGGACATTTACAACATTTAGACAACATATTCCGATCAGTGAGAGCATTAACATTACCAACCTCAGATACCGACGGCCAGGGAAGAGACCGGACTCTCGCGAGAGACGGATAAAAGCGCGTCCGGTAAGGAATCATGGGAACACGGAAGTGGAAGGAAGTAGTATTATTTATTATACTATTATTCTTTTACAAACGCCTCCCTTAATACAACCATATTGGGCAATATCATATTTTCAAAGCTTGAAAGTGAGCGTCATTACTATAGATATAAATATAAAACTATGAAATGTATAGCTAGCTAGCTTACTTTTGGGGTTGTATATTGTTCACATTACCCTTGTCAGAGCTAACGCGACAAATGTGCTTGTTTTCTATTTAGTAGAATTACACTAACAGACATGCCTGTATTGGTTCCTATGACTGCTATCCATTTTTTGTATTTGTATTTCAACACATAGTTTAATTGTAATCAAGTTAAGACAAGTACAATGGTCGATGCTTCCACGTAATTCAGTCCAATTTAAAGTGATGTTCAGATTAACTGGCCTTTACAGTGTAGTGCGCAAGGCTGTTTGCATTGCCACCGAAGAGATGGTGAAAGGCAAATTCTTCTACGCTGTCAGGAATGGATTCAAGCCCGGAGTTTACAAAACTTGGTAAGTTGGGATGTAACTAACTAAGCTAGTTCTAGTGTGTTTTTAAATAAACGTTTGTATATGTCTACTATATTGAATTTTCATTTAATACCATTTCAGGGATGAATGTAAGAGCCAGGTTGACAAGTTTCCAGGTGCCAGCTTCAAGAAATTTGGAGCAGAAAAGGAGGCCTGGGCGTTTTTCCGAGGCGAAACAATGTCAATCACTCCCAAAGTGTCAGAGGGTAGATGGCAATGTTCTTTCTCTATGCTTCATTTCGAAATGACCGTTAGGTGCAGTTTTTTCTGGTTTTGGGAATGGGCTGTCTATATAATCCTTAGACAATTAGGTTACCATTCAGACACAGCAGGACAAGAGTCAGACTAGTACTGAGACCAAGATAAAATATTTCAGGAGCCAACTATGAGGCTACACTCCCAAGAAGGGCCCCGGAGGCCCTTGAATATATACCAATTGGTCAGAAGAGGAACTACAATAACTTGGACGAGGAAGAGGTGTCCCAAGCCAAACGAGCTAAACCATCCCAGGAGGCTTCCCAAGACAGCCGTGCATGTTCAAAGAGCAGGGATGGATTCACATACATGGGTGAATAAACATTGTGTTCCCCTTGCAGTTTTTATATCCTTTTCTTCAGAGACGATGTTTGAACCAACATCACATTGAGACAGTTGATGTGTCCGCCCTTGCAGGTGACGCGGTGGTGGTGTACACAGACGGCTGCTGTTCAGGCAATGGGAAATCCGGGGCCCGAGCTGGCATCGGCGTGTACTGGGGACGTGACCATCCTCTGTGAGTTGACTGAGGCCTGCAGTGAATGATATCACTAGGGGGTTTGCCTTAAGAGTCTGCAGGTCTTCATGGTGAAAATCTTTACTTGTAGGAATGTAGCTGAGCCACTACATGGAAGACAGACCAACCAGAGAGCAGAATTACAGGCCAGTAGTCCTTGTTTTTCTTTTGTTTTTATAGTGAACTTCCTTAATTCAATTGCTATTATTATCAAGCGCATTGTTTGTCAGTGCTCGTAGGATTGTTACCCAATGACAATGTAATCTCCTGTTTGGCCTCTGAACTATACAGGCAGCTTGTAAAGCCTTGGAGCAGGCAAATGAGATGAACATTAAGAAGTTGGTGCTCTATACAGACAGCAAGTTCACCATAAACGGTACACCATGCTGTTAACATCTTAGCATTCATCACTTTCACGCTGGGTTCAAACCAGTGTGACCTTCCTCCTTGAAAATATATAAACCTTTTAGCTGGACGAAAGGTACCATCCTGTTTGCAACATACCAAAGTAGCTGTAGTGTAAACTTACCGTATGTTCTTCATACTGGTCCACCGAGCTTAATTCAGTGCGACCAGCACCGGTGATTGTTAACTAGTCCTGCTAATGTGTCTGTCCTTCAGGCGTCACAAGCTGGGTGAAGAACTGGAAGCTAAACAACTGGAGGCTCAAATCTGGTGGCCATGTCACCAACAAGGACGACTTTGAAAAGCTGGATATGTTGAATTCAAAGTTGGAGGTGGTATGGGTAAATATCAGTGATCCTTGATGATTTAAATGTTTTTATTCAGGGATGCAATATCCCCAAGTGTACTGTTTCAAAGACTAGAACATGTCACAACCCTGTTTAATAGGCTGTTCAGTGTCATAGTAAACGTGGCCAAAAAGATCCCTTTTCAAATGGTCTGGCTCATAATATTCTTCTGATATCTAATAGGGGTTATAGGTTAGGTGGGTTTTGAAACTTCTGGACATTACATCTGAAATGAGTACAGATCCTCACAGGCAGCTGGTGTGGTTGGGTTGAATCATAACCAAGCTGCGTGATCAGAGGTGCTTGTGACGGCCACTCAAGCAAGGCAGATATAATAGAAGTCTGTTTTATTTCTGAAGCTAAGCCTTTGTTATTGCTCAATGACAGTTGGTAATTCTGTCACACCACCAGGACTAGCTAGTTGTACCTGACCAGTGATTGTGTGCTAGATTCTGGAAAGGCCCTAAGAGTTGCCCTCTGACCTTTGATTCTCTCTTCTCTTTGCAGTTGCACATCCCAGGCCATGCTGGGTACTTAGGAAATGAAGAGGCTGACAGGCTGTCTAGAGAGGGAGCCGCCAAACACTTAGATTAGCCAACAGTACAAAATTCAACAGCTTTTATAGGCCGTATGTATTTCTTCTGGTTCTCAGTGAACACTTATATCATAATTTTGAGTTGAAGGCTCTGTTATGGTGTTGTTTTTGAATGGCATATTGCTATTCCTTTTTTTTGTTGCATTGGCTGTTTTCTTCTGCTTACATGTTCTTTTATAGTAAAAATGTCTGTTTATTGCTTTTTGTGAAATAAAGATGTAAACGCGGAATAGACGTCTTGGTTATTATTCAAAGGAATGAATTCAGCTTTTGCTTGTACCAAACTAAATATAATTATTTGTTTTTCATCATCACTCATCAGTGTTTGCTCTTCTGCCTCATAGCTTTTTGATTTTAGGGTTGTTCATACTGTACCATCTTTGGTTTTAGGATATCATTATCAAGTTACTGTAATATCCACCTAATACAGTAGATGGAGCTCTAGCTCATTCATCAAATCTCAAATCCAATACCTCAGTACTTCCTCTGTGAATCGCAATATTCACTCAGTGCCTCTGCAGAAAGAGGATCTCGTCCATAGAAACCATTGATATCCACCTGCTTTGTGTGAAATGCTGTAGGATAATGGCTAGTCATTATTATGGCGTTTGTGTGTGATCTCAAGGTTTCCCTCATCTAAAACATTCATCTGTGCTCTGTCATGAACCAATCTCAGAGATATTTCTGCAACTTGTCGGTTCCATTGTTTCCACTTCAGTCAGCCTGCTCTTGGCAGACACCACTTAGTCTTCAGTTCATGTCTTGTCCGTTCTCTAAGCTGGTGTCTAGACAGCGGACCCATACGTGTGCGAGAAAATAATGACATCTCTGGCTTTAAAAATCCCCACATGGCCTTTCCTCTCTGTGAGGCTGGTGATTGCGAGCAAACCAAAGCACAGGGAATGAGTGTACCCATCTCTGACCTTAGCTGGCCTGCGTCTTCACGTCTCAGTCTGAGCTCATCTGGAGATGTGATGCGCCCGCCTGGGGACTGGGTGTTGGAGATACTGCATCGGCAGTCAGAGGTCAATGGGAGGTGGCTTACCAAGGCCTCACAGCTCTTCACCCTACCAGTGTGAAACTTGTTAGGGCTCCGTCTGCACACATTTCCCCTATCAGCAGATATACTGCTCAGGCATTCATCTGCTAGACACCCTCTATAAGGCTCTGTTGTGCTAACCAGCTGCTGTCTCCTTGTTGGTAGTCTTTCTTGCCGATCTCAGTGAGCATCAGTCACGACAGCGATCGGAAAAGCCTTCTTACAGACTGGCTCTAGAGTCCACAGGGTGTTGTCTGAACAAGGAACTTCTGAATAAATGAAATATAATTTTTAACTAGCCAGGCTTACTGGTTCTCATGATGACGTTTTTGATGATCATCCAAACAGGGTCAAGCCATGAAAAGCTTGGGAGATAGGAACTGTTGATGCACTGAAGGTCAGTACTAATAGAAATGTAAATGATCACACGCTCCCCTCGTGCCAATGTTTGTCCTGTGTATTGCACACCTTCCTTTGTTGCCTGACATCCTTGCTTTTTAACAAAATGTCTTCCGAATAACACCAGTCACCACATGGTAGTATTGACATTTGGTGTATCCTAACAGCCGTAGCGGACTTCTCCAAACTCCTAACAAGACGTGGCTCCGGGGGATGTCCTGAGGTCAGGTAACTGACTTCAAACATGGTAGTTTGATTGGAGTGCTGGTGACAACAGCGAAGGATATCGCAAAACTTCAGTGCGGCAGTTGTCCGGATGATATACATTTCGTCTTGTTTTCCGTATAAAATCGAGTGCTCTGTGTGTGGCTACTGGAGAAATATCTCCTGCCATTTATCTATATTAGATACAGCTATGGGAGGAGTAGACCGAATCCTGCGTCCTATAGTCATTACCGCACATCTGGTGCCGACGCAGTTCAGACACTGTCAACAGCTGACTTCTGTCATCTGCATTAGTAGATACAGTATGTGGAGAGTGATTCTTTCCTAACCAATCCAGCAATTGTATGTTACTGTGGTGGTGGTAGGCCCTCTTTGTGCTGGAAAACATCAAGGGAAGCCACGCTTGGTGAGACGCATAGGGAGTCACAATCAAACAACGCTGGCAGGCGTCTCTGCGGAGCAAAGCGGCACCACGGAACAGAATAGACATCTGTTACCATGACAGCTGTCTGGATCAGCCTAACTAACTCCCGCCTTAGAACTAATGGGAACGTTTGATATTGTCGAGAAAAGAAAGACACATTCTGTCAGCAATACTCGCCCAATACTGTTTGGTTTCCCTGAATCGAATGGAAGTCGTACAACAAGTTTGTTTTTTTCATCTCAGCGGGGCGAGCTAATGCCTTTCCACCTTCTGTCATTGTTGGACATTAATTGGATGTGAGGAAATAAGGGGGCAGGATGGTAAACAATGAGAGGGACTTTATAAGCAGGTGAAGAAAGAAACCAAGAAAGAAGAAACCAAAATGGACACGACAAGAAGCTTGAAGTTTAAGTCACTGAGAGCAGCTGAAATCTCAAGCCACTGTGCCTCAATATCTTCCTCTCTTTCTCTCTGTCCCTTTTTATTGCTGTTCAAACCGTCGGTCCCTCCCTCTCTGTATCCTTCAGCGACAACTTCTCTGTGAGCCTCCCCTTATTTCCAGTCCTTCCTCTTTCCTCCTTTGTCTGTTTAGGGTCGGGCAGAGTACAGCTGGCACCCAGGTCCAGCCCTGGCATGGTGCCCCTGAAGTGGATCTTGTGTGGCTGGGGTGCTGGAAGCAATAGCCAGGCCCAGTGTGAGCATCTCAGAACCTGACAGCTCACTCCCAGAGACATGCACCGCTGGCAGAGGGTGGTTGAAGGAAGGGGGGCAGCGCCAGCTTGCTGTCTGCATGTGAGTTGTGCTCACAAAGGGGGGCACGACAAGGTTAGCGTCTGGCACTGCGGTACTCTGTAGCTCCTCCCCTCACCAGCTCCCCCCCAAAGAAAACACACCTGCCCAGGAAGAGAAACTCTCCTGTCGGGAAGAAACTGTCTGCGTTAAATGCAGGTATTAGATGGAGCTTGATGCTGTTTGGTGTTTGTTTTAGAGATAGCATTTAACATAAAAGTGGTGCAACCCACTTTCTTTCTCACAATAATATAATGTAAGTGCCTAACCTGCCAATTCTTAACAAGACTATTTGGAGACCGATACATTCGGTCATGAATTTCAAATAGTATATATTTGTTCTGTTGTTTAGCTGAGAGGAAGGTTTTTCCTCAGCTCCAGTAATGAAAACTCTATCCATGTAACGTTCCGGGGTGTATCGCAATCCCTGTGTTCATCTTAAGGCTTGATGAGGAGTCTGAAAGGAAGACATCTGCTTGTGCAAGCATAGAGACAGCATAGAGACATTCTTAGTGCGGTTTTCTCTAGAGTCTGCTTTGGATGAAAAGCTCCAGTGTGTGCCCGTGGAAAGAGATAGAACAGCCTTGAAGTTTTACTGTCCCCTGCTGGATTGTATAAAAATATCTACATGGACACAGGTCTACATAGGTCCAAGTTAATATTGGGAGAATATCACAGTCAAGCACTGGCAAGGAGCAAAGTCTGAGCTGGCATTGCCAAAATAATATAATCCACTTTAATCACAGATAGGGACACATAAGAGTTTCTTTGTAGTGTTAGAGTGTTGAGGTCATCGTTCTGGAAAGGTGCCTGAAACAAATCCATTTGGATCAGTGCTTCACAATAGAACAACCCTTTAAGATATGATGAGAATGAATGAATTGGGCAAGGTTAAGTTCCGATCATTTTCACTCGCTTGCGTTCTATTGTCAAATGAATCAGAAAGAAAACTTTATGTAAAAACAGAATGTAACAATAATAATTGCTTCAGAGATGCTGTTCAAAGAGATATGTAGTGCAAGCCTGCAATCTCAAGACTCAATGGAACTGTCTTACACATCTCAGGTTTCTCTCTGATTATACCAGAAACTATTTGATTCCCAACACCATTATCTTCCATTGCCTTTTGCAGTTAGAATAGGCATACTAGGGATGTCTTCTCAGTAGAATACATGTCATGGGCCTCAGTAGGGCACTGATGACAATCTGCCCTCTATTGGCCCGTAATGTCTTTGTCATAACTGGGACCAAGCTGATAATGTGTGCCCTGTACGGTACCCTTCACCACGCCACCGAAGCTTTCAGCACTCTAGAACCAGACAGGGGGAGTGTCATCCATTCAAGTCAATAAGAAATTGTGGGAAGGTGAAAAAAGATTGAGCGAGAGAACAGGGCGAGGGAGGGACAAATGGTCCCATTAAAGCCAGCAGCTGCTTGCACGCCCGCGCTCGAGCCGGTCCAGTCGGCCCTGCCGTCCCGTAATGATGCCAAGGTCAGGTGGGCAGCGTGGCGCGCCGTTGCAGTGCCATCCATCACCCGCCAGGGCTCTAATTATGCTGCAGATCCCTAACCAAGCGTGAGATGTCATTACGCAGATGGGAGCTCTTCTCTCTCTGGCCGGCACAGGGGCGAGTGTGTGCGCGCGTGTCGGGGGAATTGTTTGTGTGTGACAGGGGAGGACAGGCCTGTCACCCAGCTAGCGTTAGATCCAGTGCCTTGTCATTAGGCGAGGCAATGTAGCTCGAAATAGCAAAACAAAAAGCTCTTGGAACATACTGATTCAATATTTCCTCGCCGCAGTACTCTACCAAGCTGATGTGGACAAGCTTAGCCAGACCAGCAGAGCATCAAAATGATTGCATCACAACCCCAGGTCCATAATCCTAGTATTTTCCCCTCCATATGCCATGGCAGAATTTCTTCTCAACATGGGAAATAAAACAAATCCACAGAAATTGTGTTTGTTGCAGTGAAATCATTGGCATAAATTCATTGTTATGCTTCTCCCCCCACCTGAAATGCTAAAGAAAGGGATTTAATTGGCGTTATCGGCTTTTGAACCTAGGTTACACTCACGCCCGTGGCTCTCCCTGAACAGCATCAAGAGCACGTGTTTAATCATAATGAGAAGGGAATTTAGAGAAGGAACCGTGGGGTGCAGGAACCCAACTGAGAAGAACTGTGTTCAGAAATGTGGGGGGTGAGAGAGGAAGGGGCGATGAGACGGAGACAGACTGAGGCTGAGATGTAAGAGAGAGCGAAGGGAATGAGTCTGACACTGAGCAAGACAGAGAGGGGAGAGAAGTGAGAAGATATATCTGTAACGACGCAAGAAAACCTTAGGAGAATAGAATGACAAGTAACACAGAGGGGGAAAACAGCATGTTGGAGACGAAAATGAGAGGAGCAAAAAAAGCAGAGAGGACGCAGATGAACGAGGAGCAAATAAACAGGGAGAGGTGTCGTCTAAGATAAGCAGAGGTGAGAAGCGAGACTTCTGCGAGACGTAGGGGAGTTCAGAGTGTGTAGGTCATGTGGGGAGAGACTGGAGAGAGGAGGGAGATGTTGATAGGAGAGGTAAGAAGGAGAGGAAAGGGCTGTTGGTCATATTGTTTGTGGCAACAGTTCTCCCTCCACCTGCATTCACTGTAGTTGGACATACACGGTGGTTGCTCCATATCGCCCCTTGTCTGATAATCTGATCTATAACACTTATCACCCAATTTCTTCTATGTTATTGGGTTTCAGTATGTGGCTCTGCCAGACAGACAGACATACTGTTTTGTAAGGGAGGGATTAAATCACTGAGAAAAGAAACCTAATATTTTGTACCTCTTAATCTTTTTTGATTACTTGATTGAATTTATGTTGAGGATTTATAACCACAGGCTGGTAAATGAAAGCAATGCTAAAATGATTGGTGTTGGCCTAAATGTCCACCACAGCAAGGTAGCAAATGTATGGCCAAAAACACACACAGTTTGGACTGGACACTCCTTCCCCAGGCGTCACCTCGGTACAAATTCCAATCCCTTGGCGCCTATGGAGCTAAGTTGTTAAGACGGCTACAGAAAGATAATGTGGGCCAGTTGGTTGAGGACAGAGACAGACCACAGCAGCAGAATCATCAGTGAACGGGCCTGCTGTCAAGTTAATTAGGTCCCAGAGAGATTCAAATGTGACGGCACCAGGCCGAGGAACTGTGCGTCACCCAGCGCAATCCGGCACGCCCGCCGCCTCTTTCCCTTCCTGCTTACCCACCGCCTCACTTCTCAAGACGCCGCTCTCTCTCCCTGCCTGCTCGTCTGGCTCCCTGCCTTCCCTGCTTGACTCTCCAGGCCGACAGAGGGAATCGAGGCCAGGGGAGAGAGAATAGTCTCTGGTGGCTCAGCACTGGGTTTGTTGGGTGGATATCAAGGAGGCACCCTCCCCCCGACTGTGTCTTTGCAATGACCATGGAGCTCTTTGTTTCTCTTTTTGTCGGTCTTCAATGAGTAGAAGTGTATAGGCCTATATATCATTTACACACACGCGCGCGCACGCGCACGCTCTCACATACACGTGCACACAGAAACTGGTTCAGAAACAGACCACGGGGCAAACCCAACCCAGTCTGCATCTGGCCCGACCGCAGCAGGGAGAAGCATTTTCTTCACGAGTCGGAGCAAAAGGTTTTTTCTCGTCATGCCCGAATCTCTCTGGAAATGTTGCTCTGAAAGCCCGGTGAGAACTTCATACTGTTTTCAATTTGGAACAAAAGTTGGCCACCGGAGCCCGTGCATGAATAATGCCGATTAAGGGTTTAAAGGAATCTTTGTGAGTCTCCATGAGTGCAGGCAGCAGTTCCGGCGAAAAGTGTATCGCTAAAATATCTAATCCGTTCGGATGTCTCAAGAGCCTTCACCGTTTGTTTGTGCACATGCATGAACTTCCCCGTGTGCCTACCTGCGCCTGTGTGTGTGTGTGTGTGTGTGTGTGTGTGTGTGTGTGTGTGTGTGTGTATGTGTGAGTGTTCGGAGAGGCACTGAACCTTCCTGATAACGCTGCAATATGAGTCACGTACTGTAGACCCCCCTTCATGACATACAGGCAGGCCAACCTGCCAAGTAACCCCCTGGAGAGGTCCGCGATGCCCACCCACTGCCCGCCCCCTCTGAACGCCCGGCGCCCGCCTCACACGGCGGCTGCTCTACGCAGCGCAGGCGTTTCATCATCAGAGAGAACCCACGGGTGCTAGCGTCGGCGCCAAGCTGAGCAGATGGCATGAACACATTGTGGAAGTTTGTGTCACATCAGTGCGCTTCTCTCTATCTTTATCTCCGACACGAGGCACCAGCACCCTCGGTAGGAATCCGGTTTATGTCGAAGAATAGTTTGCATCGTAATTCTGATAAAGAGGAACACATGTAGACTACTTATTAGCCATCTTGTGTATGATCACATTTGATTTGAGTTGATTCCGTGTAAATTCTCTGCCGAGGTCAGGACAGTATCGTATCAGTCCGATGTAGACCTTTCTGTAAAGTATGTGAGTATTTCCCCTGGGTGCGGGCAGCTAACTTGCTAGCTAACGTAGCCTGAACAATGCCCCCGTGCTGTATCCCACAGCCCCTAGCGCAGCAGCAGAACAGCCAGCCCATGGATCAGGGGTCGTTCACCCTCCACCGATTCATCACACAGCCCGCAGAGCTCCAAGCTCCTGTCACCTTGACAACGCATGCCACAGCCCACAGCTACATGTCTTGGCTGAAACCTTACTATTGATTTAGTGCCTGGTGCTCTCTCTCTCTTTCTGTCTCTTTCTTCCTCTACCCTTCAATCCCTCACTCTCTCTCCCCTTCTATCCTCACCTCTCATTGTGTCTATTTCTTGGCCTATATATATGTATATGTGTCTGTACTGTGTGTGTGTGGGTGTGTGTATGTGTCTGTGTGTGTGTGTAGCCACTTGTACATTGGCCTACATTGCCTCATGAACCGGTACTTATATGAATATGTTTTTCTAGTCACACCTTGAGATTTTTCCTGGTCCACCACATGGAGCCAGGGAAGTCCATGCTGGGCTGCTGTTCATTCTGGCTGGCTGATTTTCTGGTTCAGTGATGGCTGAGGTGTAGTGCAGATTTGGCTCATATCCAAAGCTCCAAAGTCAGCCTGGCACAGCAGGCACGGGCTGTGGAGTGGCACTGCCAACCGAGGGCACTGCGGCATTTCAAACGGTAGGCTAGTGTGAAAGAGGATGGCAGCCGGTTTCAGCCCGTTCCTCAGTACTGATAAGGACGCAAATATCATGCATGTGTGCTCAGCTGTTTGCATGCAAGCTCACACACACAACCAGAGAGGCTGTTTCCGTCCTACCCATTTACCAATTCTACAACCTGTGTGCTAATCATACTACACACTACTTAGGACAGGCTTAGGCAAGGGACTTGTTTTTTTCTTTTGGATTGTAATTCTCTGTAACATCACTGGCGAAAGATAAATTCAGTTTGGAAATCTGTATTGCACATGTATGCGTGAGAATACCACTGTCTTCCTTTGTGTGCAGCACATTTTAGAGAGGAAAAGCCCAAATGAGAAGGACAATTTAAAGAATACTAGATTCAAGAAACTTACTTAAAACGTTATGTCCTTGTGTTCTTAAACAGCATACTACTTAGGGCACACGTATGTGGATTGAAACACATTTTCTCTGACGCTATTCAGCAGCGTCCATTTCTCTTCACTCTGGTAGACACACTGTAACCATAGAGTACTGTAATACAGGGCTTAAAAGCCACTTATTAGCATAATTTAATTTCACTCACAATGAAGCCCACCTGGGCTGCCTCTTTCTTTTTCTGTATTTCTCCACCGCTATCTCTCCCCTGGTTCTCTCTCCTCTCTGCCAGTCGCACTCTCTCCCCATTCGCTCTCTCACTCATTTCTCCCCTGTCTCTCCTCTTCTTCCTGTCTGTTTTTCTCCCCTTTTTCTCTGTTACCCCCACATCAGTCCCTGACCTTGTCTTTCTTGCTCCTGTTTTTCTTTATCCCCTGTCCCACATTCTTCCCACTCTCCCTTCTGTCTGTCTGTCTCTCTCCGTCTCCCAATATATTTTCTCTCTCTTCTGCCCATCTCTCTGTCTCCCTTTCTCAGTCTCTCTTTATCTAAAATGTTTAATCTCGTCAATTCCCTCTCTATTCTGTCTGTCTCCACACCATCATTTTTCTACTCTTTTAAAGGTTGACTTAGATTAGGATGTGTCTGATAGGTCCTCAATGAGATACACGGACAAGACAGCCTTATTGCTTTACGGCTGGTGCCCATGTCCACTGTAAGGAACACCTACTACTCTGTCACTGAAGTACATTCCATTAAATTCAAAATTTTCCCTTTTGTCTTGTTAATGAAATCATTTGACTCGAAGTGGTTTCGGAGGAGGCCTACTCCTCAGGTGCCAAGTAAAGATAAAGATTTTACATGAGGGAAGGCATAACTATGGCAGGTGCAGAGATGTTACCGATCAATATCTCCTCCATAAAAGACTGCAACAGCCTTTACTCGTTATGCATGTGATGATTCCTTGTTTTGTCAAAGGTCAATGAAGATCTGCTTTCTCCTCAGCGCCATTGATTTTATTGGTTCACACTAGCTAAACATATTTTTGTGGGTAAATGCTAATTCCTCTCTATTGACCTGGACCCTTTGGACTTCTGGAGGTGGGTCTGCCAGGAGATGCATGGTAACGGTGGGGGTCCATGGGGAGCAAATGATAGCAGATGCACGCTAATCTTTGCCCTTGAGTTATGAACTTTCCCCTTTCATAAGCATTCCACAAGCATCTCCATCCACACCGGCGTTCCGGCCATCTAGACATCCTCCCCAGTGATTGAACAGAGTTCATGGATCTTTATTAAATGTTAATCAACCTCCTACGGTCTCAGACTATTCTCTGCTCTTCTTGTCTGTTTCTGAATTCTGCTCATGATTCATGCGTCCAGCAGTAATTCCTGTAAAACCGGTTTAGGAAGACTGTCTTTAGCGTTTCTGAAAATCTGTTACATAAATCTCTCAATTTCCTGAGTCCGTTTTAGACTTTCAGTTGGTTCTTCTTCCACAGATTCATCTTGTACCTGATTTTTGTGGGAGGAATGATCACCTTTATCATTGATATCGAAATATGTCTATTAATGTCAATTTCAGGTGATGTCCCTGTCACTTTCCCTTCACAACAGTCTCTCTGGTGTAATCTAACTGCAGTGAGTATGTGTCTTTAAATGTGCCTGTGAGTGAGTGCTGCTGCTCTGATCAGAGGCTCTGTCGCTGCGGGGCTTCTCAGAGTGATTGATGGCAGCCGTATTTGTGCCATCAGGTTCCCTGCCACGAGCCAAAATGGCTGCCCGTCCTTACCGAGACGCGAGACGCCCCCCGTCGAGGGAGGGGAACACAGGCATGCTGTCTTAAAGGCAAAGAGGAAAAAGCGATAGACATGGAGAGAGAGAGTGTGATAGAGAGCAAGAGGCAGAGTGTGAGGTGAAAAAGGAGAGAATGAAAGAGAAATAAACACCCTTCTAGTCACATTCGGGAGCACTCACCGAGTCGAGACGGTTGTCTATAAGCCGAAACCAGTTATAGATGTTGCAGTGAGCAATAGTCCAGAAGGAGGAGAAAGCGGTGAAGTCTGTTCAGTACGGTGAATGAGCTCACGGACTTCTTTCAGCCAGCCTGTAGGGGCGAGCGGTAATGGTTAAAGTTTTAAGCCGCTGCCATGTGCGTCCCCCCCACCACAAACCAGCGCTTAGGACCGGATCACTTGGACACGGTGCCTCCAGTGACCAGTGTCGTCCGCGTGGTCTGCTGTGTGATTGTAATGGAAGACGTGTGGTTGGCTGCTGATGGGATTTATCGGGCAAAAGAGCACATGCATGAGGTCGTCGGTCAAAATCACAAAACCAAGAACCCAGAAAGCAGATAGCAGCCTCCACGAATTGCACACTATTCATTATATGGTGCACTTGTTTTCACCAGAGTCCTTTTCAAATTGTGGCCTAAGTGTCCTCTCATACTTTTGTCACCAGATGGATTTTAGATGCTAGCTTGGATTGAGGGGATTCCACCTAATCCAAGTTAGCTGAGGTAACAGTTAACACGTTACTCCTAAAAGAGTGAGGCCTAATTTGCTCCAGCTTTGTGGAAATGAGCTAAATTATAAAAACAACAGTTTGCATTCAAACCACCTCATTCCTTGTGGGCTGGAAACTTTCCCTTTCATTTTTGGTTGATCAGCTTTTAAGAGGATATGTTTTGACATTTTAGTAGCATAAAAAGGCTATTCAGGTGGCATAATAATTCAATATTTTCAGCGTCCTAGTACTTCAGTGCTTTTTTCGTTGATTAAACAGACATTTTGTTAACTGTGCAGAATTTTTGTGACTAGGAAATGACTGAAGGATTGAGCTTGCTCCTGTTGGCCATTATTCTTCGATGGGCTTGATCAAAGATGATTGTCTTAATGACACACATGGAGGACAGGGTGCAGCTCTTCCAGTTGACAACAGAAGCGGTCTGGCCTTTATTGACCGAAATTCTGCATTTCGGATGTGCTTTAGAGTGCACCCAATATATTTTCTGGTGAATATATCTGGTGAAACACTCTATCCATTATTACTGATGATATACCATGGGCATCCTCTTATTTGTAGTTCAAAAAATGTCCCCTTTTGTGACAATTTTTTCATGGTATTCATGCTTTAAGAGTGACCTCTACTGGCTAAATGCAGTACTGTAGTTCTGTGGATATGTCCTGATGTTTGCGCTTTCCAGCTTAATTTCTGTCACCACTACTTGAAGGATGTTGTGTTTAATGTGCTCCAAGCTGTCTTTTGTATTTCAGTATTTTCAAGGAAATAAAGTTCCACGAATATATTTGTTATCCATACTAGTACATTTTGTGATTGCCTATTTAAGCATCTGTTATGTTATTTGTTAAATATATTTAGGTTAGTGTTTCAATTCGGCTGGCTATGCTAGTTAGCTAGCTCACAGATTGGCATACTGTATGACACAGATTTTGTGAAGAGTGAATACCTTTTTTATTTTGTAATATTCAGTTTTGACTCCAAGAACTTGGCTAAAACTGAATTAATGTGTATTTCGAGACACAGTGTCTCTCAGAATAATTCATCGCCCGTGGCATTTTCCAGATTTTTTTATGAGACAACATGAAATCTAAATGAATTTTTGCCAATGAGCAACCCCCAAAAGAGTCAACAATGTAAAAATGAAAAATATAATCAACAAAATAAAGCAATGTTCTACTTCGGATATTTTACATTGGACTGAGGACCTTGTTGTTTTCAAACCATTCCAGTGTGACTTTGGCTGATTTAGGGTCATTGTCCAGATGGAAGATGAATCTTCTCCCAAGTCCCTGGTGTACTGCAGGCCTACTGCATGTTTTTTCCATAATTTCTCTGTACTATTGATGGCAAAATGCTGAATCCTTTTTGCCATCAAACTGTCAAGTCCCTCATGTGGAGAAGCATCCCTATAACATGATGCTACCACCACTACTTCACAGTAGGGATGGTGTTCTTAGGTTTATGTGCAGTGACAGGCCAACATAGCGATTAGCTTTCAGAACAAACAGCTCAATTTTGGTCTCATCAGACCATAGAATCGTCTTCCAATTGGTCGCAGTCCCCCAGATGCATTTTTGGTAACTCTAGCTGTGATTTGACTTGTTTTCGTTTTTTTGACACTTCTCTGAGAAAACGTGTTATCGTGGAAATTGTGAATTAATTAGGAGCTATTATTTGTACAACTATAATGTCACCATTTTAGCTTTCATTTTAACTAATGCAGTTCTTACAGATATCAATAGTTTGTATTCCATTAAGCCAAAAAGCTGCTGATAAATTAACAGCTTCTAGCTAACATTATTATGCATCTTCACAAAGATAGCTGTCTGTTGCCGCAATGCCTTCATTAGCCTGCAGTACTTACATCACTAGACTCCTTGTGTGGCTGCTCCTGCTGTACACAGATTATCAAAAGTGTTGCGGAGATGTTGTTCAAAAGACTGATTACGGATATCACTCTTGATTTAGCGTCAATGCGTTTAAAATGTGTCCTGTCCTGTGCAATGCTCATGCCACAACAGTTGTGCCCAATTGCTCAATTGTTGATTAAAAGGTGGCGGTGGACACAACAAAATAGAACTTGCCATGTTTTTGTTACAGGTTTTATTGTAAAGAGGCTTGTTGTTAGGGAAGTTGTTGTTTGTGGGCTTTTTGTTTGTGAGTTGTTGTTGGGGGCTTGTCGTTAGATGGTTGAAGTCAGTGTATTAGACACCGAATTGTATTCTTACTCTATCACAACTCCATTTGTAAAAGTAACTTCACCATCTACTGTTAATCTATTATCTAATCCATTTTCTCTGTGTCCTTGATGAAACCACAACCAAACCTGCCACAGTGTGGAAAAGTACTGTGTAAGAACTAAGGGAAAAGCAGCACACACTAATCTGCCGCAGTCCAGTCACTCTCTTCAGTCTCTCTCTGTCTCCCTTTTCTCTTCTTTCTCTCATCAGTCTCCTCTATTCTCTCTCTACTGTCTCTTTCCTCACCCATCTCCTTCTTCTCTCTCCTGTCTCTCCTTAGTCTCTCTCTGTCTCACTTCAATCTCACTCCCCTCTCTCTCCTCAGTGTCTCTCCTCTATATCTCCTCAGTCTTTCTACTTTCTCTCTTATGCATCTCCCTCTCTCTCCTCTGTCTGTTTTCTTTCTGTCCTCTGTCTTCTCTCCTCCAGTGTGGTGGCCGTGTGTGAGAGAGAGTGTGACAGAGAGGTAGTGACCTATATAATGGTGTTCCCTCGCCTCAGCTGTCTTTTGCATTTCAAGGGAGGATGAATAATTTACCGCCTTCCTCCCCTCGCAACATGACAGGCCTCAATAAAATTAACCAAGTTAACGAGCGCCGGTGACAATGAACGCCCTCCGAATTCAAAGCGGCCGCCGCAAACACGTGATCCCCGTGTGCCACCGGCTGCCCCAGCAAGGTGCCAGAGGTAACGTGCCTTCTACTGACTTCCAGTGTTTTCGAGTGTTCTCCGCCGCCCGTCACCTAAATGCTACCGGGAACGGCAGAGAGACACATTGGTGTGGGAAACATTCGGCTCCTCTTTGGTATGCAGCACCATTGTTTGCCGTAGATCTTCCTTAACAGGCTCCAGTACGGTTGAGCAGCTTCTGCTAAGCCCAGAGGGAGGAGTGCTGCAGACAGCACAGAGGCAGAATAGGAGCCTTTATGCAGTGACGTTGGCTGTGGTGTGAAGTGTGCTGATAATGAAAGACGTACGCGCATTTGAAATAAGGCCTCACTCGTGTCTCTTGTAGTCATGTTGTGGTCACTGATTGTCATTGTTGACTCTCTTTTTTCATTGAAAATGAATACCCTACACGCTCACATACACACACGCACACGCTCACGCTCACCAGAGCCTCACGCTGAGGAGATGTGCAGGAGTGTGTAATAGTTTTATCAGAGTGAGAGCAGGCACCGCAAGTGCACTTGTGCTTCCAGCTACAGGCTGGGACTCCGTGGGAAAAAGTCAATTATGGTGAGATGAGCCTGCCTGGGGCCAACATATGGGAGAGAGATAACACTGTGCACAAGATGGCCGACTCCAGCTCCCAGCGTTGCCCTGACTGCCTGGGCGTCGAGCTCTGCTCTTTGCTCTCCTCTCCATATATTCAGGTAGTTTGGGATGCATACCGCAGGAACCTAATAAAGACCGTCTGAAACGTGGAGAGTTGCTCGGTGCTCTCCAACACCCTGCTGACATGTCTGGGTCTTATTGCAGCAGCCCTCACTATGCCGGATCCCTTAGAAGCCGCTGTGGCGAAGAGCGTGCCGTTCTGTGAGGGTAAAGTAGTGTTTAGGGGTTCGCTAGGCTAACTTTCAGGGTCCAGCCCGAACGCAGGCACAGCCCTTTGATAGGAGCAACATCAGCCTCGCCATCGCCAAGCTCCTCGGCTGTAGTGTGAAATGACACGTTGAAACGAGTCCCTCTGAGGCGCAGGGACTGTCGCTGCTGTCAGGCTTGTGGGTTGACAATACCGGCAGCATATGGCGCAGGCAAACAGTGGGAGGAATCCTTTGTTGTTCTTCGCTGTTTCCCTCCGGGTGATTTGGGATTCAGCTCACGCACCCCGTTTCCAGCACCACTCAAGCAGTCATGTGGAGCCTGAATGGAAAGAATAGAGAGAAATAGAGAAAGAGATGAAGAGAGGGAATGTAGATGGAGAGAGAAGGGGTGAGAGAGCGGGAGGGAGGGACATAAGAAGGGGGAGATGAAGAGTGAGAAAGATGGAGAGAGATGAAGAGAGATTGGGAGAAAGGGCGAGAGGGGGAAGGAGACAGTTATTTTACTTTTTACAGTGGTACACACTTGCTCCCACACACACACACACACACACACCCTACCCAAACATGCACACATACATACACAGAGACACACACACACACACACACACACACACACCCTACCCAAACATGCACACATACATACACAGAGACACACACACACACACCCTACCCAAACATGCACACATACATACACACACACACACTCACACCCCACCCAAACATGCACCTATACACACACACACACACACACACACACACACACA
>JACXGJ010001258.1:0-89197 GCA_016801105.1 Esox niger
GTGTGTGTGTGTGTGTGTGTGTGTGTGTGTGTGTGTGTGTGTGTGTGTGTGTATAGAGATATATGTATCTATCTGTCTTTTTGCGATCAATCTACACACAATTCCCCGTAATGACAAACCATAAATACATATTTTGAAATTATGCTAATTTATTGGAAAATATCAATTGAAGTATCTTGGAAATTCACATTGCCATGACACTTCCAATTTATCTCAGATAGATCCTATGTTTTCTGATCATACCACAGTGGCAAATTCAAAATATTGGACATAATGAACAAATGACATGCTGCCGGGAGTTTGCCAAAATGCGTCTCTGAGAATGAAAATCTGATCGGTAGTGTGCAGGACCTCAGACTTTAGATTCACCCCACTTTCACAGCAAAGACAGCTCTGGGCTTTTGGCCTGGCCAATGCCCAGACATGATCCTGATTGACTGTCTGTGGGGAGACCTGAGGTTCACAGTTTACTGGTGTGTCCTTTCCAATCTGATTGCTTGAGGGTTTAAAAGGAAGCATGGGAGAAAATGCCCAAATCCAAGCATGCAAAACTGGTTGTGATTTACCCAAGAAGACTCAAGACTGTGGTTGCTGCCAACGGTGCTTCTGCAAAGTACTGACTGAAGTGTCTGAATACTTGAGTATGTGTTATTTCAGTGTATGTTTTCAATATGTTTCTAATAATGGGTTTTTGCTTTGCTGTTATGGGTGTTATGTGTAGAGAGATTGTAATTTTGGTTTTAAACACTTTCTTCACTTAATGAATAATTGAATACATGGTCTGGCTTAATTGAGCTGTGTTAACATTGGAGGGTTTGGAAGGCCCCTTTTTAGTTTTTTGCAAGTGTACACATTGTGGGCAGCTAGTTTCATTTTAACCATGCTACGTCAGTGACTGCTGTTGTAACTCCCTTGTCTTTCAGGGACCAACAACAAATCTGTGGGTCCAGGCATTGATCTTGGGATGTAATAGAATTTAGCTATGCATCTCATTTTGCTGGCATCTTTAAATTTGAAACTTGTAATCCCCTAACTGCCATCTTTTAACCCTACCCTCCATGCACTTTATACCTTCTTCAAATGTCCTCCCTCTCTAGCGGAGAAAAAAAACATTTTTGGTGTTCAGTACGTTATATAGCCTACCTATATGTATGACTTTAGTTGATGTGGTTGTATATTCTCTTGTTCACCAATGGAAAGTCAGGGAGACGACTACAGATTGATGTGTGTGCCAACGTGAACCTATAAGGTCATGAGATTTTCTGAACATTTGATTTTTGTTGAGGCACGAAAATGCCACTCCTTTAGCACTGAATGATGCTTCGGCTCAAAGCGGTGTTTGCCCTGTCTATGGACAAAGGTTGTTTGAAG
Source organism: Esox niger (assembly GCA_016801105.1). NCBI lineage: Eukaryota > Metazoa > Chordata > Actinopteri > Esociformes > Esocidae > Esox > Esox niger. Next base: position 1,372 of record JACXGJ010001258.1, read on the forward strand.
CAGTGCATCATTTCTGGGAGATTGAAGGTTTACTACTGCCTTGTTTGAGTGTGCATCTTGTGTTGATAACATTATTCCCAGTCTGGATAAATTGTTATGTAAGGATCTTAAATGTATTCTCAAATTCTAACCTCTGACTACAGGAAAGTAGCTGTAACAGCATGTGTTAAGACTGTGTTGCGTTCAGTGGGCACGGAACAGCCTTCACTTTGCCATTTAAATATGCCGTTTATCATTTTGTCACCCCTCTGTTTCTACAGCTCAGGTGGACAGACTCCTCGTAGAGACCTGGAGAAAGTGCTGACAGGAGAAGAGAAGTAAGTAGCTGTAAATCCATGTGTTTACATAGTATGTCCTTGAAGTCTTGCTCATTTTTGCAGATTTTTCGCACTCTCTGCTGACAATCCTGTGTGTTTGTGTGTGTGTGATGCCACAGAGCTCTACGCCCAGGTGACCCTGGCTTCTGTGCCCGGGCTAGGGTGCCCATGCCATCCAACAAGGACTATGTAGTGCGGCCCAAGTGGAATGTAGAGAGTGAGTCCAGATCGGTGAGTTTTTGTTTTAAGAATAATTTCTTTTTTGAAAAAATTAAACAAATAAATTCACACTCATTTTGAATCAATACAACAATAAATGAATGCCAAAATGTATATCAAAATGAATTCATTTAAAGAAACAAATGAATACAAATATATTCTGGTTCAAATTATTAAATAATACTCAAAACAAGCAACATGATTATACAGCATATTTAAGTTATTTAATTTAAATGATTTAAATCCAGCTCATTCACTTGTTATCTCCATCGCTGTCTTATTCTTTTCAACACTGGTGTAAATGATTCTCTGTGGTTAAGAACACTGAAACAATGTAATGAGCTTTTTTTTGTAATCTGTCTTTTTTTCGGACCTGGCTTGAATTTCCTGGCCCGATGGCAACTCTAATCTGTAGGCTGTATGTTATGTATAGTTAATTCAAATGTATAGTTAATTCAAATGTTAATGCTATCCCACATTGCATTTTATTTTCCACTTTAGCCTTGATCAGTCTATATGAAATGTAAATGCAACGTGGTGGCAAGAGGAAGTTTTTAGCTTTTCTTAAATTTGGGTTAACACTAACTGGTCAACATTACTGATTGCAGAGAATTCAGCTATATTTTCAAATATTATTTATATTCTGTCTTGAGCATCTGACAAGGAAATCAAATGGCTTTCAATACGGTCTGCACAATCCAACATTACTTGCACTAGTCCTGTTGCCATTGTACCAATACATCTATGATTGTAGCCAATTTTTCCGGTTGGCACGTTAAACAATGTCCCGCCTTCGAAGAATGACTGACAGGGCGGTAGAACACATGTAAATGCAATTGCAATGTAATTTTCATTAAGTTAAGAAAACAGCATTAGAGTGTGGTGATTCGATTGCAAAGGATGGCGCTGTTTCTCACTTCACATTTGAATTATCATTTGATTTATCTTAAAAACAAAGCAAGGGCATGACTTCAGAAATGATATGCCAAACAGCTTTTCATTAACAATTTAATATTCACAGCAATTGTACATACCAGCACATGAAAATCCAAATGCCAATGATTGCATTTTATTTTCATATTTAATGAAATAGTGCAGGCAATAGTGGAAAATGAAAGTGCAATGTGGGATTGCAATAACATTTGAATTAACTATATGCTTCAATAGTATATCATGGCACTACATGAAATGTACACCTTAGGGAGGCACAGTAAGTAGCTGAATGTAATTGATTCCTGAATGTAGACAGGCTTTAAGAAAGGAATAAACCGATTGGAGAAGCACAAACGTCGCATTGCCCAGCAGAAGTCACAGCGGCGCATCCAAGGAGCTGTGAAGATTAATGTGGATGGCAATGGCATGCCCCTGTAGTGCCCTACTTTTACCTAATGGGGGCAGTAAGTGGAACCTGCATGTCATTTGCTAGTCCTGGATTCTGCAAAGTGTTGGGAGTCCTAGGACAAAAGTTGCCCTCAAACACTTACCTTAGGTCTGTTCAGGCTTACCCATTAACAATGGGAATCAGAAAGGGGTAATTATTGAAGTGCCTGATGGCAAATCCTTCCCATGGCTGCTGTGTGCGATTTGGACTGGCAAGCGACCTGCCTGTGACCTATATAGTGTAACTGTTGTGTGTGCTGTTACTGATTTGTGATGCCACACTTTTCAACAAACTAATGAATTGCCCCGGTAAGAACGTTTAACATACTGCTACGCTGTTCGAGGCATGACTGGTGAGCTTTACTGGCTTTTAGACAATAGTCTATGCCAGCATGCCAACTTCAGTTTCTGTGCCTTGGTGGATATGTAAATATTGCGCTTTGTTCATAACAGTTTTTCTGGATCCAAACATCCGAAAGCAAAATGCACTTCATTCTACTTTAGAAGTATCAGATCAATACATACATTTGATGCAAGTGTGGTGAACTCACTAGTACTAGTGTTACTTCTTTATTACAGCTGTTGTAAAAAAATGTGTTGATGTTCTCCCTTTCTCCCAGGCTCCGGTGAAAAAGGGTGTTTCACGGGTGGACAAACAATTACGCCGCTTTGCTGACATCAAGCGTATGACAAAGACAGGTCATGCAGTCAAGATCAGTGTCCAGGGCAACCGGATGCCCCTCTGATGTTTGTTTTGTTTTTTCTGCCCTCCATTTTAAATCATCATTTCCATGGCACAACCTCTTCATTGGACACAGTTCGCTAGTGATAAGGTTTCCATACAGCTTTTACCAATCCAGTAAATTGAGAACTGTGATTGTTCCAAGGAGGGGCAGCATCATGCATTTAAAGAATTTGAACATAGCCAGATGCATTTTGTGGATTTTAGCAAATTCTTCGAATTAGTGTGGAAATGTTCAGAGGCGTTTGCAAAATGTATACAGATTTGGCTATGCTATTCGTCCTTGATATAAACCTTCTCTCTCCAGGTTGAGTCGAGGCCAGCCTGGTTGTACAATAGTGGTGTGGCTTCACAGGCTGGTGGGCCCTTGGTCCACTAGAAGGTTTTATTTTATGTTTCTGAAGAAGCTGTACAGTCATAGGGAACTGCCTGAGTGTTTCTTCACTGTATGCCAGTTAGTTCCATTGTTACTTTCGTAATAAAGAGGGTTTCACCAGATCGTTGTTTCTTCATCTTTGTGAAGGGCCACCTATAGCTTTGAAGTAACTTAGGGCCTATTCACGTTAACTTTATTAATGGGATGACGTTTGTATACAATCTCAATAAAATGTAGATTGACAGGCTTCACATACCTCAGAAGGTAATGTGCAACAGTTGAGAGCTTTACACATTTGTATTTAACTTGGCCCATGTTGATGTCTGAACTACATTGACTTTAGACAGAAATATCACATTAATACACATAATAAAATAATTCCAACTATGTTTTGCTGGTGGCAAGTGGTATTTTAATACAATTTCAAGAAGAACTCCCCATCAAAGAACTCTAGTCCTGAAACCTAAATTTAGTTTAGATGGTTTAGGGGCTAGGTTTGACTTGATTCCCTGCCCTTGACTATAATTCTTTGATGGTTTCTGTGATGTAAAGTACAAGCAATATGGTAGAAGACCACTATTTCCAGCCCTTTCAGATTTGCAATCATCTAAGCACCTAGGACAGAGGATATGTACTAACGTTATCTCCAAGCTGCCCTTGAGGTATGTGTACTGTTATGATCCTGGTTCTCTACAGTATCCTTTATCCAGTGCAAGTAGTTCCCTAGCCGGGTGAAGACACCATACTTCCCACGGGCGGCACACTGCTCCCCCCAGCTCACCACCCCGATGAGGAACCAGGTTCCTCGGTAGTTGACCACAAAGGGGCCGCCACTGTCCCCACTGCAGGCGTCCATGCTGGCCTCCGTATAGCCCGCGCAGAACATGTTGTCGGTGATAACATGGTCTGTAGAGCGGATACATTCCTGCTGGTCGACCATGGGCAGATAGACTTTGCGTAGGAAGCGTGAGGAACGTCCCAAGTACTGCATGGCGCCCCAGCCTGTGACCAAGCCCCTCATATCATCCCGCAGGAGGTGCTGTGCCAAATGATTGTTGGGAAGGCAGATGGGAATTGCCACTGGGCTCAGTACCACAGGTGAGGAAAGGTACATGAGAGCAATGTCGCTATCGAAGGTGTATTTATGGAAATGTGGGTGTACAACCACTCTCACCACGTTGATCTTTTGTTCACCTGGGTCTGGACGCTCCTTGTCATAGTCCCCTGTTACATACCCAATCGTGAACATAAATACACATGAATGTTACATATACAGAATTCTGAAGCATGTTATATGTAAAGCACAGCCCTTACCTATAGTTATATGGTCAGGGGTTTGCTCCATGCAGTGTGCAGCACTGACAACCCAACGCTGACTAATAAGAGTTCCCCCGCAGAAGCCATACCCATCGTTTCTGTGGATCAGGACCTGAATGGGGATGCAATGGGTGGTACTAATAGTAATACTAATTTTGGAGAAAAAAGTACTTTCTATGAATGTCGTATGTGGTTTACCAGCATAACTATCGTAAAGGCTGTTATTAGGCATGAGAAACTCAAAAACAGCCAATGTTTGTGGTGGTACATTGATGATGGTGATTTATCACTCTCACATAGAATACTGCTGAAACATGCAGAGTAGTGGTAAGACAGCGATTAGAGTACACGTCTCTTTCCCAGCATGCAGTTGGAAGTTCATAGAGCTTGGTCAAAAATGTCACTTCTGTAGCTAAATACCTATTTTATGTTGTGCATAAAGCAGGTCTACCATTCATGGTAATTTTGTGCATTACTGCAGCAAATGTTTATGGTGACCTCACTTATTCTGGGTTAGTGTTAAATAACAAATGTAAATGTAGAAGCAACCTGGGCTTAGGTAACAGTACAGTAACATTTTAATGTCATGTACTCCCCAATGCCCCTAGTGGCTCAAGTGAACATAACATATTGTACTAAATATTTTCCCTGCTTTATGTATACTGCGCTACGTCTTGTCAATGAGACCTTGTTGGTAGGACAGAACAGACTCAAACTTTCTTTTTTGTTCTGCCATAACTTTAGACATACATTTGTCTAAATTTCCTTTTCATTGATAGGGATTGCATTTTGTATGATTGGGTAAAATAGGGCACAGTTCAGTGTCCCAGACAAGTTCAGGGGCCTTGTTTTATGTTAAAAAATAATAATTAAAAAAACAATTTCTTTGAATCCTGTTCAATGTTGTTTGCATCCCATGTATGTTACCTTTTATAAATCACTCAGAAAAGGGTCAGCCAGTGAAGTTAAAGTCCTGCCCAGTACAATAAATAAAATGGTGAATGCCCACATAGGTGTTGCCCATGCTAAAGATGCTTTTTCACCACTACATCTCTTAAATCATTTATATGGTTGTACCTGCCATGGGCTTCCTCCCTGCTTTTCCAGCTGCCCTCCTACTATCCGAGAGTCTTCATTAACATCTGTCAGGTCTTCAGTGCTGTTGACGCCTGGCTGGGTTGAATTGCCCTCTCCTTCCGTTGGGGTTGTAGTGTTCCAATCCGAGGAGTGGACGTCTGAGGCCAAAGTAATGTTCTCATGCTCCTCTGGCAGACAGCGCCGTAGTGAGGCCTCTTTCAGCTTCAACCCACAAGGGAATGATGCTGGTAATGACAATGTACAGTTATTTTTGGAAAAAAAATCACTATTTTGGGACTACAGGGTTCAATCTATGCAAAGCATAGTTCTGAGATATGTAGCATCAAAGATTTCACATCCCAGATCTCAGAATGTTTTTTCAATGAATACTTCTCACATAACCCATTAAGATCCTGACTTTAAATATACTTAAAGTGCCGAGTTAAGGGGTGTGCAATCGCAGATCGGAACTTATGGTTCTGAAATGTTTCGATCTAGACTGAGCAATTAGGTTCTGACACTTCTTCGCAACACATGAAATACATTACCAACATTTTATTTGATAGTACAATGCTGTGTATATCTCAGTATATAATAAAAGTGAAAAACATGATTATGATTTTGTGTTTACTTGTAGTGTCAAACATTCATACATACTTAAGTTCTCATCTTGAACACAACTTGTGATTCCAACATCTAATTTGATGTATCTTAATAATTTATTTTAAAGCATGTTCAATAATTTTATTGCTTAATGTTAATAGCATAACAATAATAATTGAAATACTTAAATCATTTAAATACTACAAATATTTTAAAAACTAAAATAATTCCATATTTGAGCATCATTGAGTTTTGTTGTTTTCATTTTTTGCACAGCACTCTGCAGTAGTCCTTGTGTACAGCAGGCATGTATTTCAACATGGACTTCACATCATTCTTTTTGGCCTCTGTTGAAGTGTAGTTCTTAGAAACCACCTTTGGTTTGGGTAAGTGGATTGAGGTTGGGACTGGGTGGACACCTGTTATTTGTGCTTTGTGTGGTGGAGTAATGCAGGATAAATGGGCATTGGTTGAGGACAAGTTGGGCTACTTGAGCAAATGGGATCTGTTTGTATTGAAAGTTTTTCGTGCATGATTGGAAATCTTTCAAAGGTGCCTTTTTTATTTGAATGACAGTGTATGGGTGCTTTCGGTTTGCTTTTGGAAGGATGCAGATTAAAGAATCAACAGTGGCCATTGCTTTTTCAATGTTGCAGTGCGACTTGTCCACTTCTTGGACAGCTGAATGGCCTGGAGTTGAGAATTTCATGGTAACCTTTTTTATGTTTGTGTTTTTGCTCAGAAAGTCTGCCAGTGCAATGGAAATAATTGAATTGCGGTTTTTGTGGCACACAACTGTCACTCCATGTTACGATTCCTTTTGCTTCTGGGTGGTCTTTCACCACCCTCTCCAAGATCTTTACCAGGGCATTTACAATGTCATTTCAACCTCTTCCTGACAGGTTCTCTGTCCACACAGCACAGTACCCGTTGCTGGTGACTGAGCAGTAAGCTGTAAGGTTGTATACATTCTGTTTTCTTTTTTTAGGAGAAAGAACTGTTACCTATTGAGAGGAAGTAGGCTTGAGAAACTTAACACAACACAGATGTGCTGGCTAACTCTGAACAACGGACCATAGATATGACATGTTGCCTGATACTCCTGCTAGGAGTTGCACATGTGACTGTCATAGGCTTGATGGATAGGAACATTGACCATAGGTTGGAACATACCGTCTTTTGTAAGATAAACCTTTCTTATTGGAAGGTATTTTCTGTGCAATGGCTGGTTATGACCATTAGCCGCCTCCCTTGTGTTCTGGTATAAATATTGTGTACATTCTGTATTCATTGGCGAGAGAGAAAGGAGAGAACTATGGAAGGTTAACAGCGTTGTCTCATGCTGAATAAGGATGGCTCTCCCCTGACTTCTGGTTGCATTTATTTCGTTCATGGGTATCACATGGATGGAAGCTGACTGATGGTGCCATGACCCGGATAGATGCAAACCACTCTTACAGAGCAAGTCAGTTATATCAGCATGAGTATCCAGATGAACACATCTTGAACAAAAGGAAATGCCTAGGAATTTCGCTTTTTAGTCAATGGAAACCTGTGGAGAGGACACAAGACTTATGTTGACACTGAAAGATGTTTTCTTAGTCTTAGTCAAATCTTCTTCAACAGAAGATACAAAATCTTCCCTGTTGTGATGGAAGTGCTTACTAGACTGATAGTGTGTGTCACATGAAAATGGATGACTCGTCAAGAGAATTCACAAATATGCCATTGAACTGGAAATCTTGAAAGCAGGAAAAACATCTAAAGACTCTCAAAGCCCATTGGAAAGGAACCAGGATCATGTCACTATTGTGGAATCCCTGGCCATTGGCAGAATGAATGTCGCAAGAAGTGTGGGGGATAATTCTATAAGATGCATAAATAACCTTATACTTATGAAAATATTAATGTGCAATGTATAATCATGTAGTTTCATTGGAAACATATTAACGTGGAATCCACACTCACAGTAAATTGCTTCTAGGATAGGACGAATTACAAATACAGATAATGTTTATGTTCATCATAATATATGTGTCTTATGCTGAGAGATAGTCATGAGCAGGCAATTACCTTGAGCCCCGAGAGGGGCATTCTAAAGTTTACTGCCTTTGTATCCACTGTTGGGGTGTCCAGAGTGTGGCCCATGAGCTGGTCATAAAGTGTACTCTGTGATAAGAGATGACCTGAGTGTGGCCCATGAGCTTAACGTAACACTTAGTTTGTGGACAATGATGGACATGACACAAGTATGAACCATGAGGAGGATGTGAATTACTGTCACAAATTACAAGCATTCAGGGAGGTAGAAGATAAGAAGCGCACCCCACTCAGGAGGGTTGCCAACCAGACAAAGTCAGAGGGCGTAATGTGTGAAAGTTCTGTATAAAAGCCATGGTCCGGACTTAGAACATTAGGGGTGTATCTGCAGAAGGACCTGGCTTTAATGTCTGTCGTTATTGTATGATTTTCATTAAAGTCTATTGGATTCACAAAGTCCTGAGTTGAAGTGCATTTGTTTTTAGTGAAGAGTGGTTGATTTTCCACGACAGAAGAACCGAAGGAAAAAGACTGGATGCACAGACAGTTGGAACATGAGACATTTTGCCCACATGCCGAGCAGCAGCAAGGAAAGATGGTGCCAAATACAGGGATATTCTTGAGCAAAACCTTTACCACTCTGTGCGTGATTTGAGGCTAGGACGGAGGTTCACCTTCCAGCAGGACAATGACCCTGAACCCAATACTAAAGCAACACTTGTGTGGTTTAAGGGGAAACATGTTAATGTGTTGGAATGGCCTAGTCAAAGCCCAGACCTCAATCCAATTGAAAATCTGTGGTCACACTTAAAGATTGCTGTTCACAAGCACAAACCATCCAACTTGAAGGGGCTGGAACAGTTTTGCAAGGAGGAATGGGTAAAAATCCCAGTGGTAAGATGTGGCATGCTCATGGAGACGTATCCAAAGTGACTTGGAGCTGGGAGTGCTGCAAAAGGTGGCTCTACAAAGTATTGAGTTTAGGGGGGTGAGTAGTTATGCACATTTCCTTTTCTGTTATTTTGTCCTATTTGTTGTTTGCTTCACAATAAATAAATAAAACATCTTCAAAGTTATGGGCATGTTCTGTAAATTTAATGATGCAAATCCTCAAACAATCCATGTTAATTCCAGGTTGTGAGGCAACAAAACCCGAAAAATACCAAGGGGGGTGAATACTTTTGCAAGGCACTGTAGATCATACATCTTAGCTATAGAGGTAGGTATGTTCTAAGAATAACCATATTGAAAGATGGAGAATATGTTAGCTAGCTGACACCTCCATTTCAAGAAAAAATAAGGCTGGAAAAGCTATAATGCTAACTAGCACTAATGCTAACAGTATTACTTAGCTAGCAATGGGCTTATTGTGTTTTTGGTGCTCAGTATACCTGCTTCAGAGCAAGTCTTGCCATCCTCATCTAACTTGTAGCCTTCTGCACAGCTACACTGGACCCCTTTGGTTCGCTCCTGGTCGGTGCAGTAATGCAGACAGCCTCCATTTTTAAATTGGCACTCAAACACCTCTGGGGACACAGAGCAATGGTCAAAGATGAAACAAAATGTCTAATATAATGTTACATGAATAGAATTTCCAACTCCCTGAGTTGCCTCTCATTAACTAATGTATTTTATTATTCAAGTTAAGGTAGTTTTATATTACGTATTTCCTTTGATGATGGACTTAACTTTCATTTTTCCATACTTTGAATGTTTACCAATTTGTTTTTCTAAATGTCTATTTATTTTCAAATTCTCCAAAAATGGTTAAAGGGTGTGGATTTTACGCAATTCTCTGTCGATTCAGTGTACTTGAAAGGAGGATGTTCTGTCCCAACCATTTTATTTTGTTATAATGAAGTTAGATATCTTGAAAGGGGACCCTTGAGGCATTTACATGTGCGGTATCTAGAGATGCATACAAGAGCAATTAAGGTTAAGGGCCTTGCTCAAAGGTACAAAAGCTGATACTACAAATAGCTCCTGACCAATGACCTATCTACCACCCCAAAGGAATGTACCAGTATCAATTAAAACATTTTATTTGGTGCCTCTTTGTTTTACTGTATCGGAGTAAAATGAGTTATACTTTGAGAAGGACCAAGGATTATGCACATAATAATCTGTCATGTCATAACAGTTGGGACAGATTTGTTCTTTAGTCTTTAATAATGCTCAATTGTTAATACAGCCTGTAAGGTAACATACTGTATAGTCCAGGTTGTAACTCTGGGCCATTGTCATGCAGCTCAAGAGGTTATGGAACTATTTTATACACAGGATAATATAATGTATGATGGCTAAGTTAATGTATACCTATTGCACATGTTTTGCCCTCGTAACGGGGAGGACACAGGCAGAGGTATTCATCCCGATTAGCGGTGCAGATTCCTCCATTCTTACATGGGTTGTAGTGGCATGGATTCAAATCTAGGATAATTCATACATAAAGACCTGTCATCATATAATATGCCCTTCCTTCACAATGTGGGTTTTTTCATGAAGTATTCAAAACATGGAAATAAGTAATCCCGTACTCACTCTTATACCTGTACCAAAACTCCATCTGTAAGAAAAGACCAAAGTTTATAGATCTTTGGACAGTGGGGAACAATAGCTGAGATTCCAAAGATAAATCATTTCTGTTTTGTAACTGTCCTTAATTTCGAATGATTCTTACAGAGAGGGAAAAAAATATTGATACAACAATGAAGTCAAAATGGATTTAATTCAGAGTTCTGCCACTGATAAACACAAACATTTGAAAAGGAAGATCTACAGTGAGGGTTCAGTCTATTATTTTATTGGTAGGTTTATTTGAACAGCAAGAGCCAGAATAACAACAAAAAATCCAGAAAAACGCATGCCAAAATGATTTAGTACTTGGTAGCAAAAACGTTTCTTGTAGTTGGCCACCAGGTTTGCACACATCTCAGGTGGGATTTTGTCCCACTCCTCTTTGCCGATCTTCTACAAGTCTTTAAGGTTTTGAGGCTGACATTTGGCAACTTGAACCTTGAGCTCCCTCCCCCTTCACGGCGAAGTGTGTTACCAATTGTTTTCTTGGTGACTATAGCCCGAGCTGCCTTGAGATCATTGACAAGATCGTCCCATGTAGTTCTGGGCTGATTCCTCACCCTTCTCATGATCAGTGCAACTCCATGAGGTGAGATCTTGCATGGAGCTCCAGACCAAGGGAGATTGACAGTTCTTTGTCTTTCTTCCATTTGTGAATAAGGTCAAGCTGCTTGGCGATGGTCTTGTTGCCCATTTTAGTGTTGTGTTGGTCTACAATCTTGTCCCTGACATCCTGGGACAGCTCTTTGATCTTTGCCATGGTGGAGAGTTTGCACTCTGATTGATCGATTGCGTCAGTGGACAGGTGTCTTTTATACAGATAACTAGATGAGATTAGAAGCACTCCTTTTAAGAGTTTTTTGTTGTTATTCTGTCTCTCACTGGTCAAATAAACCTACCACTAAAATTATAGGCTGATCAATTCCTTGTCAGTGTAGATCTTCCTTTTCACTTTTTTGTGTTGATCAGAGGCAAAACTCTGAATTTCAAATCCATTTTGACTTCATTGTTGTTTCAAAATATACAGTAGATAAGTCCAAAGGTGGGTGAAAACTTTTGAAAGCCACTGTGGTATTAAAATGTATCTGTTATCAGCCACTGCATTCGCAGTGACCATATTAAGAAACAATCAGAATGTGAACAAGAATTTGCACACTTTTGTGCAATATAAACAAGATGTTTTCCCATGATGGAATTGTCCTAGTACCGTTTTCTCCTTAGTCTGGAAGATCTCTGCAGCTTCCTCCTGAGAACAGGTCTCCTCATAGCACTCACGCTCCAGGTTCCCAGGCATAATTTCTTCCAGAAAGGAGTTTGCCCTGGGCCGCCTGACACCTCGGAGCAACTGAACTGCATCCCTTGGCTCCAAAATCACTGTATACAATGGAGTAGGTAAACATTTCCCTGAGGCCTTTTAGTTGTGTAAGCTTAATCCTGTCACAAAATGTACTTAAATAGACATCAATAATTTTTGTCCCAAATATATAAAACCATGTGTGTATATGTGAAAGTCCACAAAATGAATTTTCTCAAAGTATCTAGTTAACAGAAGGTATATTGTCCACTAACAGATTGTGAGAAGAGGACAACAAATGGGCATCCTTTTGGACTATCAATGGAGGTGTTACCTTTTGTTTCTAATAGGGAATACACAGAGAGCAAAAGTACGGTGATGAGCCAAGTCTTAGACTGCAACATCCTTCTACTGTCCAGCCCAGGCAGAAGTTAAATAGTATCCGCTGAACTTTTCTAAGAGGACAGATGTTAAGAACTTGGTAAGTACGCTAGGGAGAGCCAGATCCATATTACCTAATACAAGTTCTATGAGAAAACATCCTGTCAAATCCTTAGGCAGTACTTCTGAGGATCCTAATTGCTAATGAATTATCATGTACTACCTACTTTAAAAAAGTTCTAAATTGTGCATGAGAGAAACATTGTGCATTAAATAATGAGAGAAATCATACCTTTTTGTGTGTGTCGCTAAAATGGTGGATTTGCTCTGAAGCTCTGCTATTGATCTTTAACTAGATTCTAAATATTGACACAGTGAATGAGGCAATGCCCATTGCAACATTCAAGTTACTCAATTTTGCAATATAACATTCACATTTTACTAATTTGACAGACACATTTAGTGGCTTCATCAATATTATCTATCTGATTTCATTGTGCTTTTAGACAGAATATTTTACACCGCAATGGCATGAATTACATTAATGTATTTTCCTTACTTATTTATTTTCGCTAATCAGACAATATGATGTGATTGGTCGAAAGGTAAAATTACTAGTGAAAAATATCCGATTTTGAGGGCCAGTTTGAATGCAGCATTTATTGAGAAATAAGCAGTTCAAAATCAAGTTGTGATGTTCAGCAGAATGATTGACCTTTAAAGGGATACCACAGGATTTATGATAACTGCTAGCAGCAGCTACTATAGCAGAGGTAAAGAACTAAGCACGTAGAGTATCCCACTGGGAACCACAAGGTTGCAGTGATATATTGTCTGGCAATTGGTATCAAGGCAAAAAAAAGGCTTTTGGGCTGCTGTGACATGAAGTTGGGAATGGGGCTGTGCTTATGGATAACTGGTTCTTTAATAGGTAATCATTTTAAACCGTTGATTGATATATTAAAACATTTTAGGGGGGTTTAATTAATGACAACATCATCATGGGCACTGCTAGGCAGGAATCACTGACATTGTAACGTTAACATAATTTGAAACAACTACACAACAATAAAGCCTACTTTTAAAAAAGTTCACTACACCTCCAAACCCAAGATGTGTACACGTTCCTAATGGAAGATGACTTACATCACCGGGAGTACAGTAAGTGATGCTATTGAAAGATGGTTGGTGAAATACAGCCAGCTACGTAACTAGCAATGCCTGGCTGGTCAGGTACAGGGACATGACTGACTGCATTGCTCCACACACTGACACTCAGAGGCGGTTTTAGACATTTAGGGGCCCTATTTGTTATTGTCTTTATCAAAGCTATACCGGAATAACTTTGAACATTCCTTCTTTCTTTCTTGTTGAATGGAACAGCCAAGATACTTGCATATAGCTGCCCCTTTCAATAGCTGAAGGGTCCATACTGACTTATAATCTACAGTGAAGCACCAAGCATTTGGCTATGTTTTTCAAGTGCATTCATATACCTTCCTTTTCTCACTATCCTGCACCTTTCCTTATCTGTCAGCTGGGAAGGGATAGATTCTGTCCACTTTTGATCTATTAACAAAATTAATGCAACCGGTACTCAGGGCAGAATCTTTACACAGTACATTATCCTCCGACTGAGAGGAAATCGGCATGAGAAACACAATGCATATGTGCTGATTAACTCTGAACATAGGTCAATAGATAGGACTTGTTGCCTGTTATTCATGGGCCCCACACATCCTGTCCATATATTCTTTCCATACCTCCTGCTAGGAGTTGTCCATTTGACTGTTATAGGCTCTATGGATAGGCCCATTGACCATAGGTTGGAAAATACCATACAAGGGTCTTTTGTAGGATAACCCATTTTTAGTGGAGGATAGTGGACTGTGTAATGGTTGGTTTTGACCACTGACCGCCTGCTGTTAACTTTGTAATTTTTGTTGAACACGTAAGAACTGTGGAAGGTCAACATCTTAGAATCATGCTGAATAAAGCTGGCTCTCCCCTGACTTACAGTTACATTTATTTTTGTTCATGGATCAAAAATTTACTGAATCTAACAACCTCTAGGTCTACTGCCAGGACCGGCCAGGGGAGAGTGCAGAGTTCCTGCCATGGGCGGAATACACCCTGAACTCCCTCCACCACTCCTCCACGGGGATGTCCCCGTTTCAGTGCGTCCTGGGCTACCAGCCGGTCCTGGCACCCTGGACCCCGAGCCCGACCGATACCCTACAGGCGGCAGGCTACGGCACTCAATTTCACTGGCCTTCAGACACCACCGCCCATCTCATCAACTCATCTCACCTGTTGTCTTGTTTAGCGCACCTGATCGTCATCCATAGTCATTTTCCCCCAGTATATATGTTCCCTCTGCTCCCCTGGTCTTTGTGTGTAATTGTTTCGAGCACAGTTCAGCTGCGACCATTGAATAGGAAATAAAAGTCAACGACTGCTCAGTCCGCTGCTCCCTTTTCCGGAAACGAAGCTGAAAAATCTTTTATTAATGTATATATATTTTTTCCAATATCCTAAGGAATGGGAGGCGACAAATACTTTATTAATTATGTTACAGTCACAAAAATAAGTTAATCATGCAATGATTATTAAAATTGTCATGTTTAGTTGGTTTTGTTACAGTTGACATCCACGTCCACCACTTTGATCCTCTGTACAACCGCATATCATTCATGTGCCTGTTTTTTAGGACAGTGTCAGTGTGAGGTGAAGTGGGAGAACTGTGAACAAGGCCAAGAAAAACATAAACAACCACAGGATAAAGCATCCCGCTACTCTACCTCAGGATAAATATTTGGGAAACTAAAACAAACATTACAGCTCCTAAGACAACCAAACTGTAAATGGCCCAATTAAAAAATCCTGCTGCCCCATACACCTACACATGATTCTAGCCAGCCAAACAGACCCCAATCAACACAGGTCTCCTGTTCATTAGCCAACTTCTGCCTGGTGACAATCTAAGTGCTGAACAACCTCAGTAAGGTTCTGATCTTCTTCCGGGATATAAGTACAACAGTGCTGGCCAACCAGACGACATATCCCACCCTGTTCTGCTAACATCATGTTTAAGACCATACGATTTTGCAGTACCATAACATGTAAAGCCCTCAGCTCAGGCCTCATCATAAATCCATTAGTATTGTTAATAACAAGCATTTCTAATTCATAACCTATCCTATCTATCTCATAGGCATTCTCAACAGCCACGTACCAAGGAATTAATACAACACCCAGTCCATCCCCTGGGCAGGTAGACATAAGCATTATCCCCACAAGCCCAATAGTGGTCTGTATAGATGCCGGCCCCGGTGATGTTTGGGGCCAACACACTCTTGCGGGTCATGTGGTTCATCAGCAACCACCAGCCATTCTCATGATACCCAATCATGCAATTCGGCGGTCCTCCTGTAATGACTGGGGCGGCTGTTATTTGCTAGACTCCAGTCTTGAGCTCGCCGTGGGCTTGTGCTGAGGTGGCTATGATTTAAGTCCTGCCGTTGAACTATACTGCTGCTGTTGGTCCCTCTAGGTCCTACGTGGTTCCCTCCACCCTCCATGGTCCGGATAATGTCAGAAACCGCAACACCGACGATGAAGGCAATGAATGTGACCTTCAGTAATCCCTCCTCGCTACTCCATGGCCATCGTCATGATCACGGTCCTGGCATCAGCTGATACGTCGTCATCGGGGTCATATGGCACCTTCCTGCAGTGGCTGGCATGGACCCACTTAGCTCTCTCAGCAACATTCACAGCCGTCTGGGTGATCAGTAGCGCCTGCTATGGTCCCAACCACCTATACTGATGCCAGTACTTCCTATGAGGTCCCTCACGACAACCCAGTCACCTGGTTGGATCTTATGGGGTGGTCCTACTTTTGGCAGAGGCAGGGCTGCTTTCACCCTAGGAGAAATAGACTTCAACCCATTGCTAAATGTGATGCAATAATTCACCATCTCGTCGTTGCAGCCCTGCAACTTCAGTCTATTCTGTGGGAAATGAGTGATGATCATCCCCATTGGTCTGCCTGTAAACACTTCATGAGGAGAAAGGCCCTTAGTGCAATGCTCTCTGCCTCGCATGTACATTAAGGCAAGTGGCACCACTGTTACCCAGGACAACCCCGTCTCAGCCATCAATTTGATCAGTTTGGTTTTTAGAGTCTGATTAGCTCTCTCAACCAAGCCACCGCTGGCTGGATGATAGCTACAATGTGTGCGCAGATCTATCTGCAGACTAGTGGAGATGCATTCAGTTACACTATTTACAAAAATGGGAGCCATTGACTTATGTCAATTTTGATGGAAGGCCCCATCCTGGAATAACTTCCCACATTAAATATTTTGCGACAGCAATGGCGGTTTCATGTTTGCATGGAAATGCTTCTACCCACTTAGAAAATGCATCCACTATTACCAGGCAATATTTGTATCCCTGGCATGGAGTCAACTAAATAAAATCCATCATTAAGTGCTCAAATGGCCCCTCAGGCCTGGGGTGGGCTGACAGGCATCAGTGTGCCCCTACCCACATTATTTGTCACACAAATTGCAATTTTTTTTCAGCATATAGGGAAAATCCTGGTGCAAACCAAAAGGTATGGACAAAGTTCACAACCCCACCCTTGGAAACATGGTCTTGGCCATGTGCCAACTTAGCAACGTGGGGGTAACAGGAGCAAGGTAGGATAGGGAGGTCATTAGGACTGACCCAAAGCTTCAGTTTCTGGTTGAAGGAGCATTTCAACCACTTCCAACGAGAGACCTCCACAATTTCAGCGCCTGATTGTAAGTCAGAAATGTCATTAAGAGAGAAAACATCAGTTGGAGGCAGAGAAAACATCTGCAAAATGGGGGAGACAGGAGACGTGGCTGCTGCTTTAGCAACCAAATCAGCTACAGCGTTGCCTTTAGAGACGGGATCAGAGGCGTTTGTATGAGCCTGACATTTGCACATAGAAATGGAGTCTGGTAGTAAGATAGAGTCAAGTAGATTAGCAACTAACCTAGTGTGACAAATTGTTTTACCAGATGCGGTTAGGAACCCGCGCTGGCGCCACAGAGTACCAAAATTATGCAAGATCCAAACGGCATATCTGTGTAGATATTAACAGTCTGATGTTGGGCTAGAACACAGGCCCTAGTGAACGCAAACAGTTCAGCTGCCTAAGCAGATAGGTGTGAGGGTAATCTAGCACTTTAAACAACCTCTAATACTGAAGTGACGGCATATGCCACCAAGGGCTCCCCTTTTGGGGAGCGCTGGGTGGAGCTTTCCACAAAGAACTCAAGATCAGCATTATCAATGGGTGTGTCTGAGAGGTCAGGTTGTGGCTTACTGACTTCTTCCACTATGGCACCACAGTTGTGAGGGTCACCATTATTATCTGTAGCCAAAAGAGTAGGAGGTTTCAGAACAGTGCATCTCTTCAGCTTAACATGAAACATTGTCAGGATAATGTTTTGGTAGTGCAATAACCTAGCAGGGTGCAAATGTGCTGTCTTAGTCTGTGAAATGAGAGAATGGACAGCATGAGGAACAGTGAGAGAGCACATGGCAACAATGTCTGCACAAGCCAGAACAGCCTCAGTAGCTGCGGCAATTGCCTGTAGGAAGCAAACCAGAGCCAGAGAGACTAGATCCAAACGCTTGGAGTTGTACGCCACTGTTCCCTGCTTCCCACCGTGGTCCTGTGTCAAAACAGTGACATGAACCCATTTTTCTCACAGACAAAGAGGTTAAACAGCTTTGCATGATCCAGTAAACCTAAAGAGGGAGAGGTAGACAGGGATTGTTTGAGGCGATCTAGAGAAATCAGTGGTCCAAACAATTTTGTCCTTCATGGCCATTTTATTTGTGTCCATGAATGAGATCAGAGGCTGTGTGATTTCAGCAAAGTCTGGAAGCCAGGCTCTACAGTAGCCAGCCACACCCAAAAGGCTCATCATTTGGGCTTTGGTTAATTGTTTGGAGAGTTCCAGCACTGCTTTAACGCGTTCTGGACCCAACGATCTACCGTTAGGCGTGATGTCATGGCTTAGGTACCTAACAGATTGTCAGAAACGTTGCCATTTTGTTTTGAAAACTTTGTGGCCATTCTCTGCTAAGAATTCCAACAACGCTCTGGTATCATTTTCACAATCCTTCTGTGTCTCAGAGCACAGGAGTAAATCATCAACATCAGCATCTGGTTGTACATCCCATACATAATACCAATCTGGACCTGTCTGAAGTTCAGACAGCATAAATCTCTGACAGTCCTCCTGTGGCTGTGTAATTACAAGACCATCTGGTTCACAGGTAACTTTCATGCTAGTTTGCACATGAGGTCTCTGCCAGCTATACTGCAGGGACAATATGTAGATAAAATGAATCGGTGCTTAATTGGAATGCCATCTACAGATAAAGGCATTGTTAAAGACTCAATCGTCTCTACACTAGACGCACCTACAGTGCGCACAGTTTCATTTGACATGGGGAAATTTAACATGGAGTCATCATCCATGGTAACAGACATTGCAGCACCAGTATCTACTAGAAAACGTAAGGGCTTACCTTCGATCAGAAGGGTAACACAAGGGGTATCTTAGGACTCGGTAAATCTCTTAAGGAACTGCTTCTGTAAAAATGTGTCAGCTGTCTCCGCTACACTTCAGTCATCCTTAGGAGTGTGAAATTGTGTGGTGGTCCAATCTGCCATCCGCCACCCACAACTTCCTACCACCCCAGACCAGGGCACTCTCTGTAAAAGTGACCATATTTACCGCAATTGTAACATGACTGATCTCCTGTCTGGTATCCGCTCCGTCCCTGTCCACCTCTCCCTCGGCCTTGCTCTCCCTTTTGATATCTTCCACTCATCTGAAAACCACCTGTTCCTCCCCCCTTTCTGCTGAATTCCTGAATTTGTCCCTGATAATACATGAGCTGAGCAGCCTGGAGGTTGGTGTTTTCCTTTTCTTGTTTGGATGTAGTCTTGTTATCAGCGGACTGCTGCTGCCGTTCCGCATGTTTACAGTGTTCAATCAGTCTTTAAAGGTACTGTCTCCCATCCAATGCAAGCAAGTTTCACAGTTTTGCTTAAAGCAGGCTGGAGGCCATACACCAAGGCAGCCTTCAACAGGCTATTATAGTTCTCAAATCTGGTCAGGCCACTGAAAGTTCTGAAAACCTTCTTCAACCTTGGTGGGTTAGGGTAAGCCACCAATGGAGCCAGAAGAAAAGCCTGGTCATTGTCGGCCAATCGTCCGGATCTGGTAGTCATGGGAACTTGTTCAGGAGAGGGAATGAAGGCGGTGTGGGAAGAGGGAGTGGAGGCAGACGGAGGGTTCAACCATGTAGGAGAGACCATGAGGTTTTCCAGCTTTGGGTAGAGGAGTGGCAGGGGGGCGGTGCCTGGGTTGGAGAGAGATGGGCCCGGGACCGGTGCTGGTACAGGAGCTGCAGGGATTGGAGAGCAGTAAGGATGTGGAATGTCACGCTCATCATCTTCTCTATTTCTATTCCTTTTCTTCACTTTCTCCTCAAATTCTTCTAACTTACTTCTGCATTCTTTTAAATTAGCCTCACTAAATGTTTCCTTTAATGGAAAATCTGATACTTTGTATCACAATACAACTTGTCCTGAAACATCCCTGCCCCACTTATCCACCATTATCTTTACTGGTCCGATCAGTGGATCTGGCATGCAGGCGTTGTTTTTACTGCTGCGTGTCCCCTTAGTATCCACTCACACGTTACTCAAAACAGATGATAACACACACACACACAAAATCTTTCAGTTTAGGGAGATACTGCCATTTTCGCACTCATCTCTTTTCATAAATAATTTTAATTTTAATTTATATTTCATAGAATTCTTTTTGTTTATTTGAGGTTTTTAAATATTTGTATTTAATATTTTACATTCATCCTCGATTAATTACAGTTTCCCAAAAACTCCTGTTTCCGAAGGGGCACCACAGGCCCAAACAGGTTTTATTAAAAGGTATTGGCACCTGGAGCGGCCGGGACGGGCCGGGGAGGCGGCGGAGAGCCCGGGACGGGAGAGGGCGGCGGCCAGTCCTCGGCGGGCGGCGGCCAGTCCTCAGCGGGCGGCGGCCAGTCCTGCGCTGGCTGCGATTCCTGGGACGGATATGGCGGGTCAGATATGCGGGTCATGAAAGCCCCACCAGTCCTCACACCTACCAACAGCCGCGAGGTCTCCATTCCTCCACACACGAGAGGCAGCATGGGCTCGCTGTGCCACCCCTCCGGGGGTGGCAGCCGTGCATTAGGGCCCTCCGCTTCCCGCCATAGCTCCCCCCCAAAATGTTCTTGGGGGTGACTCCCCGCAGGTCGGTGTCATCGCCTGTGACGTCTTCTCCTCCTATTGCTGCACTGGGCTGGCCAGGTGTGCAGCTGTTGACAGTAGGGGTTCTCTTCCTCCTCGGTGTCACTGTCAGGCCAACCAAGGAGTTCCCCTACCGTCCATCTCTGCCGTGTCTCTGGGTGGTGGATCATTCTGTCACACAGCTGGGAGTAGGACACAGGCGCAGAGACGGAGTGGTGGTAATATGCCATAGTTTATTGAAAATAAAGAAAACCAAAAGGAAAGCAGCTTACCGTGACTTGGGTATTTAGCTAAACAGCAACAACAAACCATAATGATCCACACAGAGTGTGGTCAAACTTTTACATAAATGGGTTCCCCAATTGGAGGCAATGATCTGCACCTGCCTCCAATTGGGGAGACCAAACTTAAATCCTGTCCTGACTATGGCCCCAGCTCAGTGCAGAGATGGCTAGGGGCATAGCCAGGTCGTGACAGGTATTTAGAACCTTTCCCCCAATTGAGTTTTTGTAAGAAGAAACTCAGTCTCACCCTTTAGTTTTTTATGTTCGGGATGGCGTATCCATTCACTGACGCTCCATGCCAGGTCAGAGGCAGGTCCCTTCTGCTCCAGCCTAGATGGAGTGTGAGCTCCCTGAACCATACTTTTGTGGTCCCTGCGCGCCGTTAACTTTGCCATCCATCCTCGTCACCAATTGGCTCAGTACACTGCAAGACAGCATGAGATGGATAATTGCTTGATATGTTCCAGAGCAGGTCAAGGGAGCATGGTAATCGTGCCCATCGAGAAGGGATGGCAGACTTGTTTAGAGAAGTTTCAATTGTGGAAGGCTGGGATAGATGCCAACAACCTCTATAAACCGTGTACTGCAACATGTTTAGCGTGGTTGGGGAATAAAAGCTTACGCCTTGAGACAACATCAGAATGTCAGGATTTAAATATAAGAATAAGTGCAGAGACAGCCAAGCACACCCTTCCTGGGGGGAGTTTGAAAATACTGGGTAGACATGAATGTATTTATACTACAGGGACAGTCACAGAAGTACGTATTTCAAAAAAAGTTATATTAACTTGGATAAAGGGGAGTTACACATGGTGCAGTCCGGAGATACGTTTACTTAATCCCAGAGGAAAGGAGTAAAAAGCATTCATTTAGAACAAGACCAGGCTATAGCCGACATTTTCTGGATATGTGGAGGTGGGAAGTTGCGGGCCGTGTTGCTGAAGGGATGGTCTTGACAGAAAGTAGGCTTGAGAAACTTAACACAACACAGATGTACTAACTAACGCTGAGCAGAGGTGTATAGATAGGACGTGTTGCCTGATAATAATGGGCCCCACACGTCCTGTCCATGCCTCATGCTAGGAGTTGCCCATATGACTGTCACAGGCTTGAGGGATAGGACCCTTGACCGTATGCTGGAACATCCTATACAAGGGACATTTAGGCCTTTCTTATTGGTGGGTATTTGGCTGGGTTTGACCCAAGGCCGCCTCCCTTGTATTATAAGTACTGTGGAACTTCCTGTATTCTTTGGAGAGAAAGAGAGAGTGGGAACTATGACCTGTTAACATCGTAAGTCTCATGCTGAAATAAAAGGCTCTCCCCTGACTTTCTGGTTGCATAACTTTTGTTCTTGGAGATCAGAGAACAGGAAGCTAACAACCTTGATTTACCCTGTACCTTCACTGCTGACCTAGTGATAAGTCGAACATGGTAAGGACCTTCCCACTTTGCTCCTAATGTCTCTGTAAGGTGTTTCTTTATCATTAACCATTGTCCTGGCTCTACATCATGTCCCCCCTCGGGGGTTATACCCCACGCTTCCTTGACATGTCTGTCTGCCTCTGTGCGTTGCATACAGTAATTAAGCATAGTTTCACTCATGATGTGTATATCTGCTTTTCTCAGGTCTAGCGTGCCTGGTAGTAACATAGGCCTGCCTGTGACAACCTCAAATGGACTTAAACCTGTAGTCTTGTTGTGTGTAGCTCTTATACTGCATAAGACGGTAGGCAGCACATCAGGGCAAGCTATCCCTTCTTGAGGCATTTTAGCCCATCTGCTCTTCACCACCTGGTTTTGGAGTTCCACATGACCACTTGATTGGGGATGATAAGTGCATTGTAGTCTCCAGTCTATGCTCAAGAGTCGAGTTACCTCCTGACCCACTTTCCCAGTAAAGTGAGTTCCTTGGTCAGAGTCCAATTGTTCTGATAATCCCCATCTGGGAATTATTTCTCGAATCAGAACTTTCGCTGTGTGCCATTCTTGGTAGGATAAGCCTCCACCCATCGAAACGGTCAACAATTACCAACACGTCTTCAAATCCTTTGCTCTTAGGAAGAGTGATGTAGTCAAGCTGGAAGTGTCTGAAGGGTCCTGGCGGGGCAGGTGCCCAACATGTCTGCACTTTCACTTTTCCCTTTGTATTGTTTCCAATACACATGTTGCAGTTTGCCACAATAGTTTCAGCTTCCTTCCTCACACCAGGGTTCCACCATTTTCCAACAAAACGGTAGATTATTTTATCAACGCCAACATGTCCCAAAGAGTGTCTCTGTGTTATCAGGTATGGGAGGAGTGCATTTGGTGCTACCCACCTAAGGTTGCATTTCCACACACCTTTGTTGAGTTTGCATCATGCAGACATCCATTCTCTCCATCATCTTCATCCGCTTATCCGTTGTCGGGGCGCGGGGCAGCAGCTCCAGCAGGGGACCCCAAACTTCCTTTACCCAAGCTACATTTGCCAGCTCTGACTGGGGGATCCCGAGGTGTTCCCAGGCCAGTGTCAAAATATAATATCTCTACCTAGTCCTGGGCCTACCCCGAGGTCTCATCCCAGCTAGACATGCCTGGAACACCTCCCTAGGGAAACGTCCAGGGGGCATCCATACCAGATGCCTGTACCACCTCAACCACCTCAATGCAAAAGAGCGGCAGCTCTATTCCGAGTTCCTCATAGATGACTGAGCTTCTCACTCTCTCTAAGGGAGACCCCAGACACCCTTCTGAGAACTCTTTTCTGCTGCTTGTACCCACAATCTAGTTATTTCGGTCATGATTCAGCCTTCATTACCATAGTTGAGGGTAGGAAAAAAAATTACCGGTATATTGAGAGCGTTGCCTTCCGGCTCAACTCTCTTTTCATCACAACGTGGCGGTAAAGCAAATGCAATACCGCCCCCACTGCTCTGATTCTCCGGCCTAACTCCTGCTCCGCATCCATTCCCATACTTCATCTTTAAACAGTTGATGCACAAAGCTATCAAGAGTGGTATTGATGTTTGTAGGCCTTTTAATAACCGAGACCCTGTCAGTAGAAAAAGTTTTAATAATCTGAACAAGCATATGGAAACGCTCAGGAACTCAATCTGATGATTGGCCGGAATTGTTGTCAGACCGTGTTGAATCAAATGATCTAAACAACCTCATGTATAATCTTCTAACATTTTCAAATGTTGATAACAACGACTTTAAAATTGGGCACCTATTATCTTTGTTTACGTATGTAACAGATGTCTCTGTGGTTAAATTGTTGAGAAGTGATGCTGTGGATGTAGAAAGTATTTCTAAAATGTTTACAGATTTCAAAAACTGAAACAAACCAATGTTAAAACAATGTGACTGACAGATGTTTTCTTGTTGCCCGGGTGTTGCCTTTTAGGTTGATTGTTCAAACATTTAATAGCTCTGCATGACTAGTCTAAGTTTCCATCCTTGGTTTAAACCTATAAAGACTGCATTTCTTGTTAAAGAGGATAAACCAACATGAAGACCAGAGAGCTGTCTGTGGGAGAAAAGCAAGCCATAGACAAGCTGAGAAAAGAGTGGCCATCAAAAACAAAGGAATTTGCCTTGCCGTTCCAATACTTTTGGATAGGACTGTACAATGTTCCTCAATAAGTTTCCATAATTCTTGTGTAACCTTGTAATCATGGCAGATAGCATTACATTTTTTGGCAATTTCAATATTCATATGGAAAAGTCAAACGACCCTCTTCAAAAAGCCTTTAAAGCCATAATTGAGTCAATGGGTTTTATCCAACATGTCTCAGGCCCAATGCGCAGCCACAGTCATACCTTTTGTACAGTCACAAGAAATAGATATGGTAGATTTAATAATTCCCCCAAAAAATCTTGGACTATCGGATCACTGTCTTATTACATTTACCATTAAAATAAGAAATCCAGTCACTCTGAAAACAATGAGTTTCAAACCCTGTACCATAAATTCTCTGACAATATATAGATTTCTTGATATTCTTCCAAGCTTGCTCATCAGTAACAAAGTAAATAAATCAGCAAATTATCTAATTGAGGATCTAAACTCAACTCTGCAAAATACTTTAGATACGGTTTCACCACTAATAACAAGAAATACTCATCAAGAAACTTGCTCCCTAGTACAGAGACAACACTAGCAACAATCCTCAAGAAAATTGGGGTATTCAGACTAGCCTGAATAGACAGTACACTACAGTACAGAAAAGCACTCACATCTGCTCGATCATCTAATTTCTCCAACCTGATTGAGGTGAATTTCTCATCAATGCAGTTGCAAAGTTAACAAAAAGTGGTTTCAATTTAGCTGTAAAATTGTAAATAATTACAGACTCCTACATGCTTTGTAAGTAGGAACATCTGCTAAATCAGCAGTGTATCAAATACTTGTTCTCCCCATTGTATATTTAGCATTCACTCAATGTTTGATTAACCCAAAACGTTGTATATTAGTTGTCGAGCAATTACCACAGACTGAACCCTCCAATTTAACCCTTTGTAATAGGCTACTCTTATTTAATGGGAAACAATGGTTGGGGCCAAGGGGGTCTGTCCCCTTCCTGGAGCCCCCAGCTGTACCCACTCAAGGTAGGCCACAAAGAAAGGCAGAAATGCACTGTTTAATGTATCTATACGTACATTAAATGTGTCCACACATCAAATATTTGACATTGTCCTCAGACAGGAGTAAGATATGTTATTCTTTCAGCTTAGCCGATATCCTTTGTAAAGTGAAGGTCCAGATTTATTTAACTATCTGATATTGTTGCAGTTTGTAAAAAGGTGCTTGTCATATCTAAACAGCAACTCTCCATTATGGATGGGAATTAAGAAAACTCATAAGAATAGTGATGTTGACAGCAAATATACATGCTTCTAGACATTACCTTCATTTTAACTCCAAGACCACACATTTTCATTACCCAGAACTATAGCATAGTACAGCAAAACTTTTATGTTAAAAACATTGGCCAAAGGAAGTAATTTCAGGTTACACACATACTGACAGTATGAGGTAAGTTGCATTGACATATTGGTGTGTAAACTTACTTTGTTACTGGTACAAAGTCCTCTAATGCCAATTACTTGATTCACTGAAAAGTCCTCTCATGGTTCGAATAAGATGTACTTCCATAGTTATCACAAATGTTCTGCTCCTCCAAACATCAGACAGTCAGTTATGAACCATTTCTTGGCGGACCGATTTACCAGAAGTCAGATGTATATTACAAGGTGTGGTCTTTCATAGTTCAAATGCAGGTTACGATGACACAGCTCATGTTGTCTCCATTCTAGCTGCTCTATCAGCCAGGTCAGGAGAATCTGTGTGTTCTCCTTTGTGAATACCAAAAATGACCAGTTTAATCTAAGGGCTCTATAGCTGCAGGTCGGGTCGGACGTGATGGTTCCTAGCACCGAAAGCTCACTTTTGCTTCAGGGACTTCAATTCACTGTGCCTAATTTTAAGCCACTGTAGCCCTCCTGTAGCGAGTGGCGTTGACCCCAGGCTCCTCTCTCAGCTACTACACAGCAGATGAGATGTACCTGGTATGGACCCAACCAGCGTGGTATGTGGTGCAGTTGGTCTTTGCGCACCCCAGCAAACGTTGTCCAGAACCGGAGCCTTCCATAGCTCTCCCCCCATCTGTTGGAGGTTGCCTTCTTCATCTCATGGCAGAATCATCAGGACTAGAATGAATCCAGCTGTCAGGAACCAGGCATTGCTGTAGACCATCTGGAGAAGTAGAATCCGCTTGCAGCTCTGGGACTGTGTGTGTGTGTGTGTGTGTGTGTGTGTGTGTGTGTGTGTGTGTAAGTTGGTGTATGTGAGATCCATCTTATCTCAGCCCATCTCACAATTGTCTTTAATGCCAAAGTCAGTCTGTCTGGCTCTAACCAGTCCTTTATTGCTGAATCGCTTTCAATAAGACGTACTTCCAAAGTCATCACAAATGTTCTGCTCCTCCAAAATGTCAGACAGTCGGTTATGAACCATTTCTTGGCGGACCGATGTACCAGAAGTCAGATGTATATTACAAGGTGTTGTCCTTCATAGTTCACATGCAGGTTACGATGACACAGCTCATGTTGTCTCCATTCTAGCTGCTCTATCAGCCAGGTGATGAGAATCTGTGTGTTCTCCATTGTGATTGCCAAAATGACCAGTTTTATTTAAGGGCTCTATAGCTGCAGGCTGGGTTGGAAGTGATGGTTACTAGCACCAAAAAGCTCACTTTTCCATCAGTGACTTCAATTCACTGTGCCTAGTTTCTAACCACCAAAGCACTCCTGTAGCGTGTGGTGTCTACCCCCGGCTCTTCTCTCAGCTACTTAGACAGCTGTAGACAGCTGTAGATGAGATGTACCTGGTATGGAACCAACCAGCGTGATAGGATGTCGTGCAGTTGGTCTTTCCGCACCCCAGCAAACGTTGTTCAGAACTAGAGCCCTCCATAGCTCTCCCAGTCGATTGGAGGTTGCCTTCATCTCATGGTAGATTCATCAGGACTAGAATTAGTCCAGCTGTCAGGAACCAGGCAATACCGTAGACCATCTGGGGAAGTAGAATCCGCTTGCAGCTGTGGGACAGTCTGTGTGTGTGAGTGTGTGAGTTCCATCTTATCTCAGCCCACCTCACAATTGTCCTTAACGCCAAACTCAGTCTCTCTGGCTCCAACCAGTCCTTTATTGCTGAATCGCTTTCAAGTGTCCTGTACCTGTCAGTGAACTCTCCTTGAGAAGATTAGTTGCAATTGCACAGTACACAATCAGAAATATCTTCATTTCATTAGTTTGTTGCTTCTTGCTAATGCATTAGAACACAGTCCTACCAAACACTTAAAATGTGTATACCTGAATATCCAATATCTTTCTGTTTCCTTTGTCTAGGCAGATTAGAACAGTGATAAACAGTAACAGAGTAGTGGAAACACTAACATTCCTGCTGCTTCTCTTCTGCTAGTGTAGCACCATAACAATTCCACTCTTTTTTGTTGTTGGTTTAACAACCAACAGCTAACAAAACTACAAGAACAGATAAACAATTTCATATTTCTGTTCCAATTACTCATCAGTTAAGACAGTTTGCTTACGTTGAAGTATGACTCTTAAAGAATAGTTCCTAAACAATACTTTTTTTTATCTTGGAACTACAATCAAATTCACCTTTGGTTCCCATAAATGATCAAATACCTTTCACACCATCTTGAAGCTCAACTAACGTAAATCTTATTTAGCTTATAATTTCACTACAAGATGAAACACAGTGTGAATTTTTCCAAGCCTTTTCTTATTTACCCTAGCACATCAAAGACATTCTGTAATCCTATCGTTTGTCCTGTCTCTCCAGACCTTGTCCTGAAACAGGGTGTAAGGGTCTCAATTAACTAAAAGCAATCTAGAGCTTGATCCATAAGTATGTTACACTTTTACACAGGGAAACAAAGAATCCAGATACAACACCATATTTTTGTACTCTTCAACTCTTGTCTGTTCTAGATAAACTCTCAAAATCATTGTTGAAATTTTCTCTTAAAAATCTCTACTTTTAAGAAACTCTCAACGCAGTGACCTATTTGCTGTTTGAGAGATAGC
Source organism: Esox niger (assembly GCA_016801105.1). Classification (NCBI taxonomy): domain Eukaryota; kingdom Metazoa; phylum Chordata; class Actinopteri; order Esociformes; family Esocidae; genus Esox; species Esox niger. The sequence continues at coordinate 29,934 of JACXGJ010001258.1, forward strand.
TGATGGTCACAACCAATCAAAACCAGAATAATGAACACAAAGTATTCAGTGTAGCGAAATTAGGAAAGCCAGTGTTGAGCCATCAGAATATATTTTTCTCCTCCAAGGAGATCAAACAAGTAAAAAAAAACAAACATTTCAAACAGACCCCCCCTCACAATGGTGTTTGTGTGAGTGAGTAGCACACTCCAGGGAGTCTGCACCTCTCTTTACAATTTTGACTATGTAAAACTTCTCAACTTGGTTTTTTCAAGCTCTGGTGACCACTGAAGCAAGCCAAGAGGAAAACATTATGGCACCTGTCCTCCAGGGAGGTCAACAACCGCCATGACAGCCACAGGCCCCTCAGTCAGCCACCACACCAGTAGTAAATGTGCATACCCAGATCCCAGGGCATGGGAGGGGGCGAGGAAACGGGCAAAGAAATCAATATAGAGAGCCGAGGGGCCCAACAGGTTTATGTTGGGGATGCAATCAGACAGGACACAAAAGGGGAAACTGTCCCACAAACCCATGGCCAGAAAGAACTGGGCAAAACCAAGGCCCAAATAATTGGCATAGGGCATGGCAGCAGCCACAGTCTCAGCACCCTCTGGGTCCTGTGAACCCTTGTGCGGGGCCAAATCAAAGATACCGAGGGTGCCCAGAGGGTCCGTTAGCAGCGATAACAGTACAAACTGATGAGGAACCAATGCTGCAGGTAAGTAAATGCTACTTACCTGTATCTGCTGCTTCAAGTAAATGATAGAGGCACACCAATGATGGTAGATACTGGAGCTACTTTCACTTGTGTAAGTCCAAATCATGCCTCACACCTCCCAATGTCAGGAAAATATGCTAAGACAGGAGGATTCTGGGAACAAACGTAGCTTATACCCATGACGGCTCCAGTACAGCTAGCTACGAGTGGACGCTCAGCCTTAACTTCCCATACTAGTTTCAGGACATACCCCAAATAATTTATTGGGATGGGATGCATTGTGTCAATTGGGGCTTCAGACACAGCAAGCGTCTTTGGCAAATGTCTATCAATCAATCATCAAATGTATTTGATAAAGCCCTTTACAATCGGCAGTTGTCACAAAGTGCTTTCACAACCCGGCCTTAAACCCCAGGGAGCAAACAACAGTAGTGTTGAACTTCAGTGGCTAGGAAAAACTCCCTAAGAAGGCCAACATTTAGTAAGAAACCTAGAGAGGAACCAGGCTCCGAGGGGTGACCAGTCCTCTTCTGGCTGTGGCGGGTGAACATAAGAGTCCAAATTGTAATAGTTAATCGATTCATGTGGGCTAAGCCCATAGTCTATTTAAACCTAGTCCAGATCATGACCAGATGGACCAGGACAGGGACAGATCTGGGGGAAGGTCAGCAGAGTGGTAGCTGAAATCGTCAGGTATCGTCTTGATCTGCAACACAACCAGGAGGACTTCGGACAGGGACTGCAACGAGTCAAGCCTAGTACTCCGCAGGTATGGTTCAAGACCTCATGTCCTCCTAAGTTTAAAATGAGAGAAGACAGGGAAAATGTAGACCCTACTTCCCCAGCACAATAATATAGCAGCTTAAGACCTTGGGGCTGAGACGGGGGTCCAGTGACACTGTGGCTCTATCTGGGGGAGGCTCCGGACAGGGCCCAACAGGCAGGAATTCAATCCACCCACATTGCCAAGCATCAATCAAAGGGACACCCACCAACTGCAGTCACACTGAATGAGGGTAGAGTATTGCCAGTAGCGTACAGCCCAATTGCACCAGTGCACAAGAGAGACAACAACAAGCCAGTGACTCCGCCCCCGTATGGCATTGGAGGGAGGGCATCCCAGGGGTGATGAGAGTCCACCTGGCAAGACAGCAAGGGTGAACAGTATCAGGCCTTTCTGGTCACCTTCACAGCCCTGGGCCAGACTACACTTAATCATAGACCAGGCTGAAGAGATGAGTCTTTAATAGACGCTTGAAGGTTTGCACTGAGTCTGCATTTCAATTTTTAATTGGCAAATCATTCCAAAGTAGTGGAGCTCTGTGAGGGCCTCCGGCTGTTTGTTTAGACATTTTAGGTACAGTTAAAAGGCTTACATCTTGTGATCTAAGGTAACGTGCAGGTATTTATGGCTGGATCATTACAGGGGAATAAGTAGGAGCAAATCCATGTATTGATTTATAGGTTAACAATAAAACCTTAAAATCAGCCCTAACCCTAACAGGCAGCCAGTGTAGAGAGGCTAGTACAGGAGTAATGTGTTCACATTTTTTGTTCTATTTAGGATTCTAGCAGCCGTGTGCAGCACTAATTGAAGTCTATTTATTGATTTATCAGGGTAACCGGAAAAAGAGCATTGCAGTAATCTAATATTGATGTAACAAAAGCATGGATTGGTTTTTCTGCAACAGTTTTTCATAGAAATTTTGCGATTCTTGCAATGTTTCAAAGATGATAATAATCAATACCGTTTTTTGGGATACAACCATGCAGCCGTCGAGGTTGCAGCCGTCGAGGTTCACAGTGAGATCTGCCAATGAAACTCTTTGTTTCTTGTGTCCTAAAATGAGCATTTCTGTTTTTCTTGAGTTCAAAATCAAGAAGTTGTCGTCTGTCATCCATTTCCTAATATCTGAAACACATGCTTCCAAAGTAGCTAATTTTGGTGTTTCTCCACGTTTCATCGAAATATACAGTGGGAAGAATAGGTATTTGATACACTGCTGATTTTGCTGGTTTTCCTACTTACCAAGCATGTAGTGAGGGATCAACTGTGAGGGATGGAATCTAAAAAAGAAATCCAGAAAACCACATTATGACTTTTTCAATAATTAATTAGCATTTTATTGCATGACATAAATATTTGATCACTTACCAACCAGTAGTAATTCTGGCTCTCACAGACCTGTTAGTTTTTTTAAGAAGACCTCTTGTTCTCCACTCATTACCTGTATTAATTGCAACTGTTTGAACTTGTTACCTGTATAAAAGACAACTGTTGGCGCAATTATTAGAAAATGGAAGAAGTTTAAGATGACTGTCAATCTCCCTCGGTCTGGGGCTCCATGCAAGATCTCACCTCGTGGAACATCAATGATCATCAGGAAAGTGAGGGATCAGCCCAGAACTACATGGCAGGACCTGGTTAATGACCTGAAGGGAGGTGGGACAACAGTCTCAAAGAAAACCATTAGTAACACATTACGCCGTCATGGATTAAAATCCTGCAGCGCACGCAAGGTCACCCTGCTCAAGCCAGCGCATGTCCAGGCCCGTCTGAAGTTTACCAATGGGAGAAGGTCATGTGGTCCGATGAGACAAAATACAGCTTTTTGGTCTAAACTCCACTCGCTGTGTTTGGAGGAATTAGAAGGATGAGTACAACCTCAAGAACATGATCCCAACCATGAAGCATGGAGGTGGAAACATCATTCTTTGGGATGTTATCTGCAAAGCGGACAGGACGACTGCACCGTAGTGAGGGGAGGATGGATGGGGCCATGTATCACAAGATCTTGGCCAACAATGTCCTTCCCTCAGTAAGAGCATCGAAGATGGGTCGTGGCTGGATCTTCCAGCATGACAACGACCCGAAACACACAGCCAGGGCAACTAAGAAGCATCTTAAGGTCCTGGAGTGGCCTTGCCAGTCTCCAGGTCTGAACCCAATAGAAAATCTTTGGAGGGAGCTGAAAGTCCGTAACGTATTGCCCAGCGACAGCCCCGAAACTTGAAGGATCTGGAGAAGGCCTATATGGAGGAGTGGGCCAAAATCCCTGCTGCAGTAGGTGCAAACCTGGTCAAACCTACAGGACACGTATGATCTCTGTAATTGCAAACAAAGGTTTCTGTACCTAATATTAAGTTCTGCTTTTCTGATGTATCAAATACCTATGTTATGCAATAAAATGCTAATTAATTATTTAAAAATCATACAAGGTGATTTTCTGGATTCTTTTATATAGATTCTGTCTCTCACAGTTGAAGTGTACCTATTATAAAAATTACAGACCTCTACATGCTTTGTAAGCAGGAAAATGTGCAAAATCAGCAGTGTATCAAATACTTGTTCTCCCCACTGTATCTTTCAGATAAATAAGATTTAAACCAGACTAGAACATTCCCACGTTGCTTGAAACAGCTGAGAAAGAGGTGAAGGACAATGCGGGCTCAGATGCCTCTACAAGGTATAGTGCCTCTACAAGTGCCTCTACAAGGTATAGACTTTGCGGCTAATGACATAGAAGTTATTCCGCTGGATGGGCGTGCCAAGACTATTACCATCACAATTCTGTTTCAGCAAGTAATGTTTGCTGTTGTAGCACTAGTTATGGACGATGGAATACATAATAATTCTGATTGACGGGAGTGTGCTTAACCTGGGCTATGAGGAAATGGAGTTTCAAGACTGACTAGGCCCGAAACACGACCCATGCCCCTATAGGGAAACCTGCTGTCAATACTGCAGTAAGGGATCTCACAAGACGGATGGACAATTTCATTACCCAGAATCATATCATTGTGCGTTATGCCAATGGGGTATGGTTTTTTACGTGCTGGGAAAGATTGTGCTCCAATATACGAAGGTTAACGACACCAAGGTAGCTGGTAGCCAATTTAGTATGAGGATATATACATTAGGGATTGGAGATGATGGCTTCTATTACTTTTTATTATCCCATGATTATGAGTGAATATGATTATTTCAGTAGATGTTCTTACTCTTTATATACTATATATATAATCAGTTGAAACAACACACTTGCAAGGCTCTGACAAATAAGTTGCATATGCTTACATTCATGTTTGATTGATTGATCATTAAGGTTGGGAAGTCTTTTTACTTTCAGTCAAAAGGGAGGGAGAGGTTTGGCTTCCTACAAGCTCTGGGATAGTGGTTATAAGATCTGAGCATTAACAACTACAATATAAATGTACCTTTCATTAGAAGTGAATGTGCCTAGATAATGAGAATAACAGAAAACCTCTCTGTTTAGTTTCTCCCTGTAGGTTGCGCTCTGGTAACCACAGTAATGTTTACATTGACCAGTTGGCATGGGGGTTACTGTCTTGGCTTTGCTAGGTAAACACGCCCCTCAATGTATATAACAGCTTGTACCCCACATTACAGTGAGAGAGAGACGAGGAGAGTAGAGATTGAGCCTGTAACATCATGTGCTAATAGACTATCAATATGCTGCAATAAACAATTTAATTACTCTCTCCCTTGACAACCGGGTAGACAAGTTGTTATTACTACCACTATATGAAATGGCTGATTTCTAACATGGTTGATAGAGGGGATTATTTTTTAGCTAATGGAGTTGATTCCAGCTCTTTTTGCTGGGTCTGAGTTCCTCTCTGCACTCACCATTCACATCTCGAGATTATGGGGCTTGTGGAAGCCCTAAAGGGGGAATATATGGAAGTATACAGGTATGACATAGGATTGTTTCTGAATTCTCACCCTTTATGAATGAATGAGATATGAATGTATTAATCATATATATATCAAAGATATTACCAAGGAGATGTATATTGTAATGGGATAATCACTGTTTTGGAATAATCAAGAATAATCAAGTAATAATGACTCTAATGGCTCTATTATTTTTATACACGTTTTTGAAGCCTGCGCCACCAATATTTCACAAGGAACGGATCTTGGAAGGTTGCGAAACAATGGTGGCTGATGGAGAGGAAGATCCACCCATAAATTAACCTAAGGGGATGGCCAGGAAGGTTATGCAAGATAATACTGTATAAATGTTTGTGTCCGGTGTTGGCAAGACAGTTGTTCCTGCAGGTCAACTCTGCTTTTATGATTGCTCATTAAAAGTCTAATTCAAATCCACAAACTCCTTAGTTATTGCATCTTTTTGAGTTGTTGCATCCTTTTTGGCAAGATTCCACAACCGTGTGTGATTGTCAAATGCTTGATCATAATTTGTCTGCCTCTGAGCCGCAGCCCCGTTTTTGCTAGAGATAGTAGCCATTGAGATTAACCGCATACTCCATAAATCTGTCACGAGGGCAGGAGCAAACGGACATCAAACAATGACTCAACTAAGGCAGGGAGAAACTGACTGAACTAAATACACAGACTAACGAGAACAGAAACAGGTGGGGGCAAAACACAGGTGAACGAAATACACTGATCAACTGAAACAAGGACATGACAGATCACAGACAAACAGAAAACATGGAACGGAACAGCCCCAGCAGGCCGGGACCGTGACAAAATCAAAACTTAGATATATCAGTTCCCCATGTCCAGGTCCCTGGCAGCTGAGAAAAAGGGGTAGATGCTGCAAGGTTGGGTAAAAATACATTAATTCTTTGGGGTGTTTGTACTGGGTCTAATTAAAAGAATATTTTCTGTAGTATAGGGTCAAAAGATGCGGGCTGACTGGGGATTTGTTTCGAAGAAGGAATACAGAACCTTGAGTCCTCGCTATAAAATGATCTCACCTCTGATACAGTCTAAGTAGAGACACGTGGACTGTCAGAAGATCAGCATTAGTTTGAGAAGGTATAAAAAAGGGTTTAAACAAAGGTAAGTGTATTTTCTTTGGTATATGGTAGGGTCAAAGGAAGCGGGTTCCCTCTCCGTATTCCCTGAGAGGGAAAACGGAACCTTAAGTCCTCGCAATATAAAGATCCCACCTCTGGCATTGCGTCTGGGCAGACATTGCCCTGAGTGCTAGGTGGTTGGCTTGGAGACAGGCTGATAAGGATTGGTGAGTTTCAGCTGGGAGAGCACCAGATAGTAGTTTAATGACTACTTAAAGCCAGCACAAGTACAATAGGGGCGACTTTCAGTACCTCAGGCTCGGTGAGTGAACCGGTCCTAAATAAGCGTGACTACAAATATTGTTAAGCTATAGGAACCGCTAAGTGGCAAGATAAAACATTTAAAACGTTCCTCCGTCGGAGGATTGATCGATAGGACCATTCCAGACTTTGCCAGGGTGGAAGTTAACTGATCTTGCAATGGGTCAAGTTACGCCTCACGCTACATTCCGGTGCCTAGTAAACTGAGTTTGGTGTAATCGCTCCAAAGACGTAAAATCGAAATAAAAAGATCCCATGGCTAGGGTGAAATAACCAAAGACGCTTGGTGCCGTCACCTGATTAAAACTGAGGTCTGATAAATAACAGGGGGTAGGTTGATCAGGTGATCCCAGAGGTAAAGGCCGCAAAAGCATGTTTACTCATGTTAAAAGACTACTTACCAAACTTGGAAAGTCCAAGAATGTGTTTTGTCTCTGTGTTAAATTCCACTTACCCTAACAAGGCTGTGTTTAATCCCACTCACCCTAAACCACAGATATAATATAGACAATATGAAAGATAGATAAAAGTAGTGATGGCCATTTGAGGCTTCATTAGTGTTATTTTAGAAGCAGGACTTTATTTCTATAAAAGCCATTATTTAAATTTATAAGGCAATATTGTTAATCTAGTCTGTGAAAAAGAACAGCCAAGAATGACAATGGAACAGACACTAAACATAAAATGTACAGACTAATTGGTTATCTATATTGCTTTATATATTTTTATATATATATATATATATATATATATATATATATATATATATAATAGTTTATTTATATAGTACAATTCATACATAGAAGCAATTCTATGTGCTTTACAGTGAAATTTAAAATACAAAATGCAGTGGAATTATTGTTACAATTCTCTTGCTCAGCTTTCTCCAGGGGGACTGCATGAACTTCAACATCCCAGTATCTCTATCCTCGCATTCCAATGCTAGGATGAACCCATCAGTCTCTACATTGCATCGATGTCTAACTTGTCTCTCTACAGGGGGACATTTATGCCATGTATTTTAATTAGTTATCATAACTGTTTACCGTACCACCCTTGTATCTCAATCCTTGCGCTCCATCGCTTGGATAAAATCGTCAGTCCTTTTGTGAGAAAGGTCTCTGGGTACAGTGACACGCAGGTCTCTGGCATTTATTCCCTGACAGGTTATGCACCATGGCCAAAAGGCAGATTTATTGCACAAACAAAAAACAAAATGGAACAGCACCAAACTAACAGCCTCAGCCAACTGCCCCGATTGGAGATACAAGACATGAAACAGTCAGTGCAGAGATGGATAGGGGCATCCTCATAGCCAGGACCTGACAGTGCCCCCCTCCAGAGGCGTGGGCTCCCACCCGCAAAACCAGGAATGCCCAAGGGGGAGGGCAGGACGAGGAAGGAGGGCAGGACGGGGCTCGTTGGAGTCCTGCAGTGGCATCTTGGAGACCCTCTTTGGCTCGGGTCCCCTCGGAGGACCCCCTAGAGAGCCCCATAGCCCCCCTCCCCCCAAAAATGTATTGGGTAGACTCTGGGTGTTGGATGAGAGTAGTGCAGGAAAAAGGAAGGCGACAGGCCGTGGAGCAGTTCTGGGGAGTGGCGACAGGCCACCGAGCAGGTCAGGGAGTGGCAGCATGTAGGTCTCTGGGTGCAGTGACCCACAGGTCTCTGGCATTTATTCCCTGCCAGGTCATGACTATGGCCCCCAGTCAGTGCAGAGATTGCTAAGGGCATCCTTATAGCCAGGATCTGACAGGGGCACTGCATGAAATCCTTGCTCTAATGTTTACAGGACTGATTTTAAACTCTCCTCATCCCTTACCAAGGCCAAAATAGCATTTACTAATCCAGATTGGGTGGGGTAATGGTACTGCCAGTGTCAATAGCAAGTATGACCAGACTACACATCAGCGCAAACTAATAGACAAGACGTGGCAACAGTACAGGAGGAGGCATTTTTGTTTAGCATACTTCCAGTCACATTGTGAGAGAGGTTTGGTGATTTCAGCTCCAAGGAGCACAAAGATATTGCTATTTGAAAAGCTGAAGTTTCACGACACACTGTAGCGCCCCCAATGGCCAATCTTGCCCAAACTTTTTTCTGGTTGTTGGGGGCATTTAAGGGTTTATAAGTCAAGTTTCATGGCGGTCAAGCATTTCTAAGAGCTTTAATTGATAGCTTGAATTTGATTGGCCCATGGCGGTAACATGATTTGGAATCATGTTACTCTGTTGTAGTACAATAACCTATTTCACTCATGCAAGTTTGGTTGAAATATCTCTTTGCATTTAGGAGTAATATATTTTACAAGTGGCTTTTTGGCATAGCGCCCCCATATGGCGATTAGTGCCAAACATGGCAGGCCTCCTCTGGTTCTCCTTCCAAACATGTATAGCAAGTTTGGTGCCAATTGGACCAATAGAGGCTGAGATACAACCTCACTTATAGAATGGCGGCTTCACTGCCATTTCTGATTGATTGGCTGCAACGGGCAAACAATTCTGCAAATAAAAAGTATATTTTGTTACACTTTGCTTGTAGATCATCTCTGCCAAATTTCGGGGAGATTGGACAAAATTTGAACCTGTGAAACATTTTAGAGGTTTTTCACAAAATCCAAAATGGAAGAAAATCTATGCATCATATGACTGTGGTTTCATGTCTCTAGGCCAATCACAACCTGAGTTATATGCGTTGGAAAATCGCAACTTTGACTCGATGATGGCGCTAGAGACATGGACCTGTGGACACCAAAATTTGTCTTTGTGAGTTATGGATGTTCCAAGTTTCCAAAAATGTTAGCCAGTAGAAGTTGGTAAACTTGCAAAAATGGCGGAAGAAAGTGAATAATTATATAAAAAAATGAAAAATTTCAATAGGGTGCCCGCAGCTTTGTTATGCTATGTTATTCTGCTATGTTATAATGCTATGTTATTCTCTTTGTTTTTTAAGTGCAACAATAAGGTGCATAGGTGAAACAAATATTTAAAAGATTGCAATCCGCACTCACCGGCCACTTCATAAGGTACACTTTGGAACTGATCGTTTACACTACTATCTAATCAGTCGATCAAGGGGCAGCAACTCAATGCATTTAGGCCTGTAAACATGGTCAAGACAATCTGCTGAAGTTCAAACCAAGGATCAGAATCATGAAGAAAGGTGATTTAAGTGACTTTGAACGTGGCATGATTTTTGTGCCAGACGTGGCTGGTTCGAGTATTTCAGGAAGTGCTGATCTACTGGATTTTTCCCACACAACCATCTCTAAGGTTTACAAAGTAGGGTAAAAAAAACATCCAGTGAGTGGCAGTTCTCTGGATGAAAAATACTTGTTGATGGCAGAGGTCTGAGAATGGCCAGTCTGGTTCGTTACAACCATGGTATGCGGAAGAGAATTTCTGAATACACAACATGTCAAAGCTTGAAACATGAGCATCAGAAGACCACACTGGTGCCACATGTCTCAGCTAAGAAAATAACCGGAAACTGAGGCTACAATTTGCACAAGCCCACCAAAATTGGACATCAGAAGATTTGAAAAATGCTGCCTGTCTGATGAGTATCACTTTCTCCTGTGACATTCAGATGGTAGGCTCGGAATTTGGCATAAACAACAAGAAAATATAGATCCATTCTGCCTTGTATCAGTGGTTCAGGCTAATGGTGGTGTATTGTTGTGGGAGATATTTTCTTGGCACACTTTGGACCACTTAATACCAGTTGAGCATTATTTGAACACCATAGCCTTCCTGAGTATTGATGCTGACCATGTCCATTCCATCCCTTTACGACCACAGTGTACCCATCTTCTAATGGTTAATTCCAGCTGGATAACGTGCCATGACACAAAGCTTACATCATCTCAAACTGGTTTCTTGACCATGACAATGAGTTCACTATACACAAATTGTCTCCACAGTCACCAGATCTCAATTCAACAGAGCACCTTTGGGGTTTGATGTAACAGGAGATTGGCATCATGGATGTGCAGCCGACAAATCTGCAGCAACTGCGTTATGCTATAATGTCAATATGGACCAAAATCTTTGAGGAATGTTTCCAGCACCTTGTTGAATCTATGCCATGAAGAATTAAAACAACAACAGTTAATTGTTAGTTGCTTGTTTGCATTTGGTTTCTCCAGTGCTGTCTGTTTAATAAGTAGTGTAACTCGTTTTTAATACCGGGTTTCTTACTTATCATCTATACAGAGAGATTCTGAGGTATGGACACACTCAGAAACAGGCCTTTTAACACGGCCCAAGTTTTAAAGTGGTCCACCAGCTGAAGATAAGTGTCATACAGGTGTTCATTTGAAATAGCAGTGACATTTGAAAAAGCCTCCTATATCTTGTGACTGTAATTTTCATCTTCCTCCACAAGGGAGCAGTGAAGAGCTACAGTAAAATAAAACTTAATCCAGATTTAATGCAGCCACCAGCAAATAAGCAGACAATGCTGTATTGACTAAGAAAAATCTAATATGTATGAAAAAAGCATATACAAATTATTTATACAGTTAAACTGATTTTAGAAATCAATGTGGCGTTATAAAACTAATGGCTGGTTAAATGTATTAGGTTTTAACCCTGTAATTAATGAATGAATTTTAACCACATACATACAGTCCCCGTTTAACACACATTTGACACACGTTTAATTGGTACATACTGATTCATAGTCCTTTCTTTAGTTTTACTATTTCCCACATTGGAGAGTAATCAGGAAGACTTTAACACTTTTGGTTGCTACATGATTTCAAATATAATATTTAATTGTTTTGATGAGCAGAATACATTCCATATTGTAAAGATTACTTTGCCCTGGTGACAGCTTTGCACACCCTTTTGCACTGTCCATTTTCCATTCTAACCTGAGTTCTCCAGTCCTGGCTGAAGAGAAACACCCCCTCAACAAGATGCTATCATGTTCATACTATGAAGGCATAGGGTTCCTTGGGTGAAAAGATGTATTGGGCTTTTGCCAGATATTGTTTTGCGTTCTGGCCAAAAATAACAATTCTGGCGAACAAATTACAATGTAAAAAAATCTCCAATGTACTTTTGGCAAATCTCATATGAGACTTGAAGTTGCCCTTTATGAGGATAGTTTTTTTTCTTGCCAGATTTGTGGTGCAAACATTGACCAGTCTTTGCCATAAAGGCCTGAAGCTCCTTAAGAGGTAAAGGTCTCAGTGTAACTTTGTAATGCTATTTCTTAAACCTTTATTTGTCACGCCTCCGCAATCGTGCGGATTGTGGGTCCTCGCGTTCCTGAGCCATGATCACACTCTTGCACATCATCCTCCCCCACACCTGTTCCCAATCTACAATCACACCGCCCTCACCCTTCCTTTCCGTGATTGGGTCCACACTTCCGTTCATGACATTATTTCAACAAGGAACACAAAAAACTAACAGAAAAAGAAAAACATACAAAACTAGACACAGATAACAAGACACTCAAACACAAAACATTGTACATTGCTTTAAACACCAATGTAATTCCCTCAGTGGCCTCATCTTTTTACAAATGATTGGGCCTGGCAAGGTCTGCGCTGTCCCTTAGGTATAGTGAACAAATGCAGTGCACCTGTTTTTGAAGCAATACCCCTGAAAGTACCAATCATGTATTACTCTTCAGCTTTATATATAACTCATATACCAAAAGAGCATGCCCAATGTACTACTCTGGAGGACTTACGTACATCAGATACCCTAACCCAGGGATCTACAGACCATGCACAAGGCCCCTTAACACATTAAAACTTGTAGCTTCTTTTAAGTTTGGACGTCCCTCCAAATTATGAAAAGACGAGAAGAAAATTGGTGAAGGAGGTTTCCAAGAGGCCAACAGCAACATTAAAGGAGCTGCAGGAATTTCTGGCAAGTACTGGCTGTGTCCTACATGTGACAACGATCTCCCATGTTCTTCATATGAATGGGTATGGGGTAGGGTGACAAGACTGAAACCTTTCCCTACAAAGAAAAACATCCAAGTCCGGCTGAAGTGTGCAAAAACAAATATCATGTCTCCCAAAAGCACGTAGGAAAATGTGTTATGTTCTGATGAAACTGTGGTGGAAACGTGACTTCATTGGTATCAAGAGAATGAACCGATGATAGTTCTAACTATTTTAATGCAAGATGGTAAGAATAAAAGAGTAACCCCGACGAGCCATTACAGATAGCGATGCATCTCAATCAAGAAGAAAGAAGATTAAAAAGAAGAAGCAGAAGCCCCCTCCCTAGTGTGCTGCCCCCTTATATGTGTATCGTTGGTCCTTTGCCCACATGTGACCCCATTCTATTGGCTGCTACTATTCTGCCCTATGTTATTGCTAGGCTAGAGTGCAAAAATGTATACATTTGAAGCACATATGCTCTAGCGTTTCCTCGATCTTGTCACAGAAAAAAATGCGTTGATTCCTGTTTTGTTGCCCAAGAACAATAGTGTCCTGTTATGTCCTGTTATTGTCGACCAAACACATTTTCGAAATATTAAAGCTTATCCGCAGTCATGTATGCATGTGAGACCTAAAGTTAAGTGTCGCAGTCTTCAAGCTGTTAGTTGTTTCACCATAAAACCAAGGTTTTGGCCATAATTCCAAAAGGTATGTTTGGTACAAAAACAACACTGTACATCACCCAAAGATGGTGGTGGCAGCATCATGCTTTGGGGCTGATTCTCTTCAGCTGGAACTTAGTCAGGGTGGATGGAATTATGAACAGTTCCAAATACCAGGCAATTTTGGCACAAAACTTTCAGGCGTCTGTTAGAAAGCTGAAAATGAAGTACACCTTTCAGAATGACAATGACCCAAAGCACATATCCAAATCCACAAAAGCATGGCTTCAACAGAAGAAGTTTAACGTTTTGGAATGGCCCAGCCAGAGCCCAGAACTGAATCCAATTGAACATCTGTGGAGTGATCTGGCGAGGGCTTTGCACAGGAGATGTCCTTGCAATCTAAAGGATTTGGAGCGCTTTTGCAAATGTACCATGCCATGGGACTCCTACCCAAAAAGTCAGAGTGCTGTAATAAAATCAAAAGTTGCTTCAATAAATTATTAGTTGAAGGACGTGTAAATTTATGTAATTATTGTATTTATTTTTCATTTTCCCCCCTCAAAGATTTCAGTTTGTATTTCAATTGAATTGTTCACGTTATAGGTCACATTAAAGGTGGAAAAAGTTCTGACATGATTTGTTTGTCTAAAAATTTTACATCACAAAAACCTGGCATTTTAACAGGGGTGTGTAGACTTTTTATAGCCACTGTATATGGTTATACCCAGATTTGAAATGTATTTGGAAGACACTCTTACATGTACAGTGTATTTACTGTACTGCTATGACAATATCTGTCAGTAATTAATCCACTTAAAATCCATTAGAGAAATCTTTTGTCTGGGAGTGTTCAGTGATGTCATCACTTAAGTTTATTATTCCTCTTCCACAAAAGTAACTCCTGCTTCCTGATTTTAAAGGCTTTTAGGAAGCAGACATTTTTTGGTTGTATTTGATTTAGATTAGTGGTGTGTGCTGAATCTCAACTGCCTAATTGTTTTAGTGTTGCACCTCAATCTAAAATCAATAAGTCCTAAAGGAGCTGTCTTTGTGACTAAGTAGTTGAACAAAGAGAGGAAGAGAATGCAGCTAAGTGGTTTATGACACTGCATTCCATCATCGCCAGGCAAGAAACAGTGATGAGCTGAGAGGACAGGCTACTTATAAGAGCCCCACAGAACCTTATCACCAAAACCAGGGCAGCTCCATACCAACTGATCCAGATCTAGCACATCCAATTCCAGCTCAGCTTGTCTCACCACGTCTCATTTCTGAGAACCGAACCTCTGTTTGAGATGAAGTTCTGCCAGATTCACGGTGTCCTGCTCCTCCTGGGTCTGTCCCTGGCAATTTGCAGCCATGGAGCTGCCTCACAGCCTGATCTGGACCTCCACAGCCGCCGATTCCTTCAGAGGGCCCGTGCTGCTGGAACAGCGACACAGGTAAATAGCCTTGGCATTTTGCACTGGCACACAAACAAGCAAAAGTGTGTCTTATACATGTGAAGATTCAGTTAAGTTGAAATTTAAACTTTTTCTCTGTCATTTGTCAAGATCGTTGCATGTGATAAACTTCTACATGTTTGCTGTTTTGGTTTGTTTGTTACAATTGTCCCTGAATACTTTCCGAGGTGGACAATTTCATGCTCTTTTATTGCTGTGGCTTATTGGCAGCATGATCCACAAAAGCAATGTTACACACCTTACATAGTATCGTAGTATTTCTTTTACCCTTTGCAAAATATTCCATAAATCACCTACTACACCTACTGTGACCATCATACCTACATCTACAATCTAAGTAATTTAGGTAACTCTTATTCAGAGTGACTAACATAAGTGAATTAATACATTTTCAAAATGGCCTCCTGCAGAAATCAAATCCGCAACGCAAGCACCATGCTCTTAATAAGTGAAGAAGAATCTTACTAACATTTTAAAGATTCTTCCTAGAACACTTTAACACTTGTTATTTCATGCCTTATTACATCTGCCCTTTACAATTACATTATTTAAGACAGTACACAACAATTTATATGATAGAGTATACTTAGGGCCTTTCTTTTAGGTCCTAACACTGGTTTATAGGCCATATCAGGAATGCTAGTCACATTATGCTTGTTTGCAAAGTGACTTGCAAAGTGTACATTTTATTGGATTGCAACCAGAGTTAGGATCTCCAACAAGTGCTATTGTAGAATATAATAGTAGAATAATGTCACTGCTTTCTAACCAAAATTGGTTCTTAAGATGTTACAGGTTCTGTTATGTACTCCGTAATAAATAATTGTTGGATTGTGTCCAAATATGTTAACAGTTGACAAATATGGACTTTCCTGTTTTATTAGTATGAGAACCATAAATAGGAAAGCTGATGAAGGGTAAAAATTCTAGTGATTGCTGTCTTCCTGGTGAAATTGAAACAGATCATAAGGAAAAGGCTACAGGCTGTTAAACCATATTTAATTGTTACGGCATTTAAGATAGATTCCAATAATGGTAATGTTTACACATTAGGCCAGGGAAAATTTTATTCACCATTCATATTTTTTATCAATCGGAAATTACTTTTTCATTTATTATACAACATTCAACAATTCAGCAATGTAGATTGAATAGATATTTATATTATTGCTCTCCTTGGTTTGGCTATACACACAGTTTATCACTGCAGATACATGTTATTACAAAAAAGTACATAATTTGAAACATTTTTAGATAGCCACTCCATTGACATGGTCATCTATCTGATATCTGGAGTGGCTCTTTTAACCTTGAATGCATTCCCATTTTCTATGAAGTATGCTGCAACAGGATGATCAAATCTGAGGAACCACGTCTGTATGAGATAGTGAATGTTTTTAGTAAAACATTTGCAACATATGCCACAATCACTGTGACAATAGAACATATTTTTCCAATTGCTTAGATTGCTGAAAGTCTGTCTGTGCAATTGGAATAGTCACATACTAGGTACTACAGGTTCTCAGACCAAGAAAATATTGGTTTATTGTACAAATCCCATTAATTGACATTTTTGTAGAAATGCATGCATATTAGTGAGGCCAAATTACTCCCGTAACAAGGTTTTGAACCCTGAATACACTACAAGTTTGCATTTCTTGCAGTGAAATTGATATTCATTATCAGTAATATATTCTTCCCCACAGCTCATAGGTCATGTATGCGTGATTAGTCATTTAGTAAGAGTGTGTGCATATTAAGAATAAATGTATGTACTGTACATTACATTTTGTTTTCCTTGGCTTGTGCTGGGGTGCATGAGTGTGTGTTTTTATATCAATATTAGGGCATATATCTCTTGTTTTTACATGCAGGGTTGGAGTAGGCAAGCAGTGGAGGACATTCTATCCCAACTGTCTTTACCTGAGTCTGAGGTCCAGGAAAGAGGAGTGTCACAGACAGGGGACAAAGAGGACCAGCGTATGGAGCTGGAGCGCTCAGTGGACAACTCCAACATCCTGCCCCCTCGCGAACGCAAAGCTGGCTGCAAGAACTTCTACTGGAAGGGATACACTTCCTGCTGAGGGAAGACAGACCTGCCCATTTTATGATCGAATGCTGCCAGTTGCATTACACCGAAGTCTTGCACCTGACTTACGCTGCCAATCAACAGATGGCTATTCCTGCATAATGACCTATTTTTTAAATCGACAAAATCATGTAGCTGTCTAATTTATGAAATAAAGCAAACATTTAATTTCAGTTGTTCATTTTTATACAATCATGTTTATATAATTAAAGCAAAGTAAAATTAACAATATTTGTAATTATTTATGAACAGATTAAATCTGGTAATGACTGATATGGTCACACTCAAACACTGATACAGGCAATGAATGTTAGTGATAATCACATGTATATAGAAATAATGTCAATAAGCACTTTGACACTACATGGCCACACAAACACAAAATGCCCTTGTTGACACAGTGTATTATACAGAATCCATTTAGGCCAGTCACACCCACACCGAGAGCCCGGCCACATTACCATGATTACAGCTAATAAACGGCCACAAGGGATACTTCCGTCTTGTTTAATACCCGGAGAGACACTGCATAATGTCACGATTAAGAGTGACACTGAGGAGAGCAAAAAACAATCTGTTCTCTGTCCTAATGGAGAAGCCACTGAGGCGTATAGCATTAAGATATGGCACCCGCTTTGCAAGTGTTTGGAGATGGGGCACTAGCGCCAGCGCGCTGGGTCTGATTAGGCGGCTCTAGGCGAGGACAAATGGGTCATTTGATGCATTTTTCATTACAGCCTTATTGGCTGTGAAAACAGGAACACCTCTAGCGTGTTTTCTACCCTGCAGCTCTTGACGACAGACGATGTGGAAAAGACATTTAGCCAGCAGTAATTGATATTTAATTATGCTTCTAAAACAACGCAAATATTTAGACACATCTGGGGTGTTTGATTATCAAGCTTGAAAATTGACTATGTCAGGCATTAAAACAGTTAACCACTGTGTTGTTTACAGAATAGGAAGATGTATCTTTTTGTTTTCTTTCTCATTCTCTCCCGTGCCACTGTGTTTCTCCTTCCCTCTTTGTGCAAATGACAGTATGTGTGTGTGTGTGTGTGTGTGTGTGTGTGGGGGGGGGGGGGGGGGGGGGGGGGGGGGGGGGGGGGGGGGGGGGGGGGGGGGGGGGGGGGGGCAGTTAAATGCAGTGAAAGCTCAGTGTGTTTGTGGTAAAATAATTATGAATTTTATTAATTGCTGTCTGGGTGATGTGCTATGACCAAGCCTCTAGAAAGGCCACCATTACAAAGATTTTTCCCCTTGTCACAATGGGTTAGCATCTGAACTGGGTTCAAATTGCATTTTTATTTCCCCCAAATACTCCAACCTCACTTGACTGAGCAACCCTGGCACAATTAAAATAATAGAATAGTCCCAAAAGTACAAACTCTACCTATTTGACAAAACATCAGAGAGGCAAAGCAATTAAAAAGAAAACAAAAAGCCTTTTGAATCCAGTTGGTTATTATAGTTCAATAGTCCCTGATGGGTGTGATTAAGCCGGTTGTTCAGCTTTCTTTCAATCAATTGGTTAAGCCTGGGCTATACCTGTCCAACAGTGTTAAAATTGTAGGGAACATTGACTGCAGTTTGAAAGTTTGGTGTTAATTCATTTTGTTGATGAACTGAAGAAAGGCTTGTGTTCAAAAGGGCTTAGAGAATTAAGTAATGTAAGTGGATGACATGTGGTTGCACTGAACATCAACACTGATTGACAATGCATAATGGCTCTTTCCCACTGAGCGATTCCAATCCTACCTAACCTTTTGTAGGAGCCCAGGGATATTGATGGTTGATATTGATAGTTAGAGGGACAATGAATGTTAGTTTCATGTATATGTATGATGTAACTGTCACTATTCCTAGAGGCTTTTGCATTCCTTGTTTAGGCAAACCATACCATTTCCACGGAGATGGATAAGGTACTAGACACAACCATCTTGGGATGTTGTTTTATGTCACAAGCTACCCCAAGGTCAATCGTTAGATAGTGAGAATCAGCAGAGAATCTAACATTGGCATGAGCTGTAATTGTAACAATTGGAGACATGTATTTTGACTGCTGAATACACATCGCAAAAATCCTCTAACCAGGATTTATTATTTTATCTATGCAAATCTCCATGAACAACTACTAGTCTAACGGTAAAAAACAGGTGGATATAAAAGTCTTGCGCTGCAAGCAGGGTGGTTGAGTTGGATTGGAAACACACTCCACGTGTTGTCAGATAATTTCAGAGCCAAGACAGACAGGGATGGAAACTGTTGGTTTCAAATCTGATTCCAGGAGAGCCTGCGATCCTCCATTCCCACCTCCTTCTGAAGTCCTGCTCCTGGGGTAGGCCTACATTTCCCGGCCCATAAAACATCCAGTGAGTCAATCACCATCTCACACAACCAAGAACTGAATTGAATCATCAGCCATAAATGAAATTAGTACATGCAATGAGTCAGAATCAATCAACTTGAAAATCCTAGGCCACTAGTTGATACTACTCTTAACTACACTATTAGCCTTACAGATTTTATAGTGACATACCTTGGGGAAGTATTTGATACACTGCTGATTTTGCAGGTTTTCCTACTTACAAAGCATGTAGCGGTCTGTCATTTTTATCATAGGTACACTTCAACTGTGAGAGACTGAATCTAGAATCCAGAAAGTCACATTGTATGATTTTTAAATAATTAATTTGCATTCATTATCCTCTTATTTACTGTAACGGCAGGAGGGGTGTGAGAGTGTTGGCTGAACAAAGCAGAAGAGCAAGAAAGTGAGAAGAGATGGAAAAAACAACTGGAGGTGAGAGAACAGTATGTGGTACAGACTCCAGTATCAACATTGTCCTGAAGTTACATCCATATATCCTCACACAGAACAGTGAGACTGCTAAGAATGCATCATTGTGGGACAACATACAAGGAGCCTCTTGGCAACTTATTTTCATTGATGATGATGATAAGCATGCAGATTATCTTCTCAGGCCTCTGTGCAAGACTGTGGTGAAAGAAGATAACAACACATTTGTAGTGACTGTTGACATTGTAGCACGGATAGATGGAGACATTAATCCAACTAATGGCTCTTCTGTGATCAGTCATTCAAACGTCCAAGGATTCTTATGATACTTCTGCAGCGGAGAAAAGGCACAATGAGAAGACAACAAGCAAATCAAGACAAATCAACAGAGCTCCATTTGATGCTACAATTCAAGAGACTCTCCGCTGCACAACAGTTGTTGGGTTGTTGGGTTCAGCAGAGACCTTGAAGACCCCTCTTGCGTCTCATCCTTGCTGGTGCACGTAGTAAATCTGATGGCATTTATGCTAATCTAGTGAGTTCATTGAGTTCCTGAATGAATGAAATTACAGTGTTGCCATCACAGAACCCTGAACTAATACATCCACACTACACCAGTAAGACAGAGAACACAATGGGAGATGGAGTGGGGCATACATGATACAAACCAAACAGGTAACAATTTTTATTTGACCATAGACAATTGAATCCAATTTGTGGGGACATTTGAGGAACATATTCTTGGCCTAGATCTCATCATGCATCTGGATTCATGAGAACAAAGATGTGTACCCTCAAACCTGGCCACATTCATGCTTCCACAGAATGCCACAACATCATGACTGTTGTGAACTGGTCATAGATAGTGATGGGCAAGACGACGCTTTCTGTTACTATCGAAGCTTATGTGTCGAGGCATTACGCAATGCTCAAATACTTTTCTTCACAGTGACATCTGCCAGTGAGAAATAATCGGTCATCCAGTGTTCATAGAAATGTATTTTCCCATATTGCCCAAACATATTTTATGGCTGAACACTTTGGTGCATCTGTAACTTGAAAAGTGAAAATATGCACCAAATGCAGTAGATGAGCAATTATTTGAACAACAATTAATATTGTTTTAAAAAAACATGCCTGAAAACCACCTGGATTTAAACCAGGGTGGCCTTGCTCAATAGACGGTGACACTACTCACTACATCACTAGTGAAGTAATTTGGAATTAAACATTTCCACTTCAATTGCGAAATCGAGCTTGGTGTTTTAAAGCGTCAACATTTAGCAACAGAGCACTTCAAGTGCCGGAGAATTGTGGAAACGTATGTTTTGCAACAAGCACTCTAAAACAACCTTCTACTAACCGGGCTGATTTCAAACAATTGCCACACAGCAAACTAACAATCTCTCATTCATCGCACACATTTTTCTCTTACAACAAATTTACACAGTTCATTCAAAGCTGTTGGTACTCCCAACTGCCTGAGGCAGTCAGATCTTGGACACTCAATCGACACTAGTGGTTTAGTTAAATATCACGTGACTGTGTTTCAACACTTGCCGAGTTGGCCAGAAATGTTTCGATTCAGTGAGTGTCGGTAGTATGTCGAAAATTTCTGAAAATAACCTTGAATTGAACTTGTGTAGTTCCACAGGAGTGTCTGTGACACTACCCACTGAAGCACCACTGAACTTCACTCACAGCTGTAGTAACCTACTAATATTGGAAATAAGGTGTTCAGTAAAGGCTGCGATGTGTACTGAAAGAGTTACTGCCATAGATGATAGAACATTTCTATGGTTACTACCAACTACACCAACTTCCAGCAAAGTGATGCCACTCATTGTTGGTATTGAACCTGGCTATCAAAACCTGAGTCAGTATATTGTTTGTGATGTAACTGCACAGGTTTTGTAAAAAATATGTGACTGTGTTTCAGTGTCCAGCATCATGACCAGAAGTGTTTTGGAACACATTGTTTTGATGCAGCGAGTGTTGAACAGATTGTATCTGTATCGAGCATGAGTGTAGAGCAGACCATCACTAGTCGTGGATACGTTTTCCAATGAGTTTACGAAATCTCATCCCTTGGACAAACAAGATTTGATCTTATATACAGGTGGCTCAATCATTGCGGAGGGGGAGTGTGAAAGGGAGGATGGACAGTCACTACAGTTAACAATGTGCCAAAACTTGTGGCTTTAACAGAAGTATGTAAACAGGCTGAAGGGAAAACAGCACACATCTACACAGATTCAAGATACAGCATTGGTGTCACATGATTTCAGCCAGATCTGGAAGAACAGAGGGTTCATGATAGCACTAGGAAGTTCTGTAAAAAATGGATCAGAAGTCAAGCTTTATTGGATGCACTCCAATTACCTATCCAAGTATCAATTCTGAAAACAATATCTCATGGAAAGATTGTGACAGAATAAAGGCAATGATTTAGCTGACAGGGAAGCTACGGCCAAGCGGACTCCTCCATCCCAAAGCGGGAGATAAAGGATGGACCCCTTGCAAATCAGAGACATGCAGAATGGAGCACACACAGATGAGATATGGGAGTGGATGGCTGCCGGATGCACACTCACTATGGAAGGAGTATGGAAATACCAGACATGTTGGGTAGCAACAATCACACTTTTACCTTACCTGATAAATCAGATTCATTCTGTCTGACATTTCGGCATGGAGAAAATGATGTAATAATGTGTAGAACATTTTTGGAACCCTGGAGCATGAAAAGAAACAACAGCTATCATAGCAAATTGTAAACAATGTGCGGAAAACAACATGAAAGGGACATTGAAGGTAGAATATTGATGGGCAACTGCTTAACCAGGATGATTCAGACATCTGCAGATGGATTACATCACTATACAAGTTGAAGGTATATGAAGACATACTGATCAGTGTCAACTAATTTTCAAGATGGGTAGAAGGCAATCCCATGGAAAAAGGAAATGCAAACCACACATTTCTTGGTCAGAGAAATCATTCCAATATGGGAATAATCGAGTCACCTGGACTTTGATCTGGAAACACCATTCACAGGGAGTGTGTCAAGATGTGGCTAAACTGTTGAACATTGATTGGCAGCTACATTGTCCATACCACCCTCAGTCTTGAGGTCAGACAGAATGGACCAACTGAATTTGAAGTGCAGACTATCCAAAATGCTACAGGATGGCATAGCAAGGCCAGACGCTTTATGTAGTGTCAGAGCTACACATAATAAGAACAAAATGAATGCAACCGAAATTCAGGGGAGAGCCATCTTTATTCATGAGGCTACGATGTTAACCTTACATAGTTCTTTCCTTTTCTCCAAATAATTATACAGTTAACACAGTCTTTTATGCCAGGAACATGGGGGCAGTCAATGGTCATAACCAGCCATTGCACAGTCAAACCCCCTCCAATAAGAAAGATTAATCCCACAATAGACCTTGTATGGTATATTCCAACCTATTGTCAGTGGGCCTATCCACAGAGCCTATGACAGTCACATGGGCAACTCCTAGCAGGAGGTATGGACAAGATGTGTGGGGCCCATCAGTAACAGACAACAAGTCCTATCTAGAGTTCAATCAATCAATAAATCTAATTTATTTTGGAAAGCCCTTTTTACACCAGCAGTTGTCAAAAAGTGCTTTTACAAAACACCTGGCTTTAAACCCCAAGAAGCAAGCAACAGTAGTGTTGAACTTCAGTAGCTAGGAAAAAAACTTGAAGAAAGCCTAAATTTAGGACGAAACCTAGAGAGGAACCAGGCTCAGAGGGTGGTGACCAGTCCTCCTCTGGCTGTGCCGGGTGAACATATTAAGAGTCCAAATAGTAATAAATAATCGATGCATGTGGGCAGAGCTCAGAGTCTATTCAAACCTAGTCGAGATCATGACCAGATGAACAAGGACAGGGACAGATCGGGGGGTCAGCAGAGTGGCAGCTGAAATCATCAGGTTTCGTCTTGACCTGCAACACAACTAAGAGGACTTTGGACAGGAACAGAAATGTGTCAAGCCTGGTACACCGCAAGTGTGGGTCAAGACCTCATGTCCTCCTTAGTTCAAAACGGTGGGAGACAGTGAACATTTTGCAAATGCATTCCTTAGATCTACAGGGATTTATAGTGGAGAAGGACAACTGATCACAAATCAGACACAAAAATATAGCAGCGTAAGACCTTGGGGTTGAGACAGGGGGGTCCAGTTACACTGTGGCCCTGGTCAGGGCCCAACAGGCATGAAATTAGTCCACCCACATTGCCAAGCATCGACCAAAGAGACACCCACCAACTGCAGTCGTCCTGAATGAAGGCCGTGTATTGTCAACAGAGTACAGCCTTTCTGGTCATCTTCATGCCCCTGGGCTCGACTGCACTTAATCATAGACCAGGTTGAAGAGATCTTTAGTAGACACTTGAAGGTTTGCACTGAGATTGCATTTCTAACTTCAATTGGCAAATCATTCCACAGTAGTGGAATGAAAGATGGCCCTGCCTCCGGCAGTTTGTTTAGAAATTTCATGTGCAGTAACCAGACGTGCATTTTGTGATCGAAGGTTACGTGCAGGTATGTATTGCTGGATGATTTCAGCAAGGTAGGTAGGAGTCCATTTGTTGATTTATAAGTTAACAGTAAAACCTTAATATCAGCCTTAACCCTATCAGGCAGCCAATGTAAAGAGGCTAGTACTGGAGTAAGGTGTTCAATTTTTTTTGTTCTAGTTAGGATTCAAGCAGCCGTGTGCAGCACTAATTGTAGTTAATTTATTGATTTATCAGGGTAACCGGAAAGAAGAGCATTGTAGTAATCTAATCTTGAAGTAACAAAAAGTGTGGATCTGTGTTTCTAGATCAGATTTTTATAAAAAGTATCAGAATTTTGCAATGTTTCGAAGATGAAAATGATCAACTCTTCCGATATATTTTATATGTTCATCAAAAGAGAGGTCAGGGTCAAGGGTAACGCCGAGATTTTCTTACCGTTTTTTGGATACGACCATGCAGCCATCAAGGTTCCCTTCATATCTGCCAACAAAGCTCTTTGTTTCTTGGGTCTCTTGGATGAAACAAGCATTTTTGTTTTTCTTGAGTTTAATAGCAAGAAGTTCTCTGTCATCCACTTCCTAATATCTGAAACACATGCTTCCAAAGTAGGACATTTTGGGGCTTCTCCATAGTTCATCAAAATATATAACTGTGTGTCATCAGCATAACAGTGAAAATTGACATTGTGATTCCGGATTACATCTTTAATAAGAGGCAGCATATATAGTAAGAACAATATTGGGCCCAGAACCAAGCCTTAAGGAACACCAAAACATGCTTTTGATTTGTCAGAGGATATACCATCCACACATATGAACTGATATCTTTCAGATAAATAAGATTTAAACCAGGCTAGAACATTTCCACATAGCCCAATATGGGTTTCCATTCTGTCTAAGAGAAGAGAGCGATCAATAGTGTCAAAAGCAGCATTAAAATCAAGAAGCAACAGGACGGATGTGGAACCTTTGTCTGAGGCCATTAGAAGGTCATTTGTTACCTTTGAGTGCAGTCTCGGTACTATGATACATTTTATTTGTCTTCTGGAAGGCATTCAGTAGTTGGGAAACACATTTGTGAGAGGAATGGGAGGTTCGGTATTGGTCTATAGTTTAATTTGTCTTGATCCAGATTTGATTTTCTTAGAAGAGGCTTGATTTCCATTATTTTTTGTGAGTTTGGTACAAATTCGGAGGAAAGAGAGCAATTTATTATTTTCAATATTGGCTGACCTAGCACCGGAAATAGCTCCTTAAGTAATTATGTTGGAATCGGGTCCAGCTGACAATTTGTGGGTTTAGAACTCATTATAAATTATGTGAATGTGTTGAGTGATATGGGATCAAAATGTTCCAGTGTCCACATTGACAACTGGTCAGGGACCTTCAAGGACCTTCTCAGGACAACTGAGATTTTGGGGACTAGATTTATTTAAGGAGGAGTCAGTTATTTCTTTTCTTATGGTGATGGTCTTTTCATCGAAAAAGTTTACGTATTTGTTACAGCTAAAGTGAAGTTTGTTGAGCATTGCTTTTTTGTTGCCACTGTACCAAAGAGATATTTTGGATTGTTTTTGTTCACCTCATTCAAGTTGGAGAAATACGCTGATCGAGCAGATGTGCTTTTCGATATTTTAGTGTAACTTATTTAGTGTAATACTTCAAACATTGTGGAGGGCCACTTTCACTCCAATTTTCTGGAGGCTTGCTTTTGTGCTCTAGTATTTTTTGTCTACCAGGCAGCAAGTTTTTTGTTGCGTATCTCTTTTGTTTTTAGTGGTGCAACCATATCTAAAGTATTTTCCAGTGTTGAGTTTAGATCCTCGATTAAATCGTTTTCGGATTTATGTACTTTGTCATTGATGAGCAAGCTTGCAAGAATATCAAGAAATCTATTTTTATTCCGAGAATTTATAGTTCAGCTTTTGAAACTCATTGTTTTCCGAGCGGGTGGATTTCTTGTTTTAACGGTAAATGTAATAAGACGTTTAGTAATTCATCTCATTCATCTTCATCTGCTTATCCATTGACGGTTCATGGGGACAACAGCTCCAGCAAGGGACCCCAAACGTCCCTTTTCCTAGATACATTTGCTAGCTCTGACTGGAGGATCTCGAGGCGTTCCCAGGCGAGTGTTGAAATATAATCTCTCCAGCCAGTCCTTGGCCTACCCCGAGGTTTCCTCACAGCTGGATTTGCCTGGAACACCTCCCTAGAAAATCATAATTGTACCAATCTCTAATTTATCAATAAGGTTCTATGTACCCACGTGTGCCAGTGAAATGCAGATGGTTACCATGCGGTGGGCTGTGTAAAAGCCTACCCAAATTGTTGTTAGACCCTTGAGGCCTAACGATTTTAAACATTATCATCAACGCAATAAATACGTTTGATTTAAATTTACATAGTGAACATGACAAAGCACAACAAAACAGGCTATTCCTTGAATACCTATTAAAACATGTTTAAGCATGACAGAACAAAACAGGCTATTTTGAATGTCTATTAGAACATGCTATATACCATCAAAGTGCTTTTAAATTAATATTCAATTGAATAAGTGTGGTCATTATTAAGTGATCAGATTTCCTTGATAAATTCCAGCTTTACTCAAAATGTAGGTACAATACATTTTTGGAAACAAATGAACTTTTAATCAATGATTATATAAGCTCACGTCTGTTCCAAGTATCACCAGGAAATCCTCTGTCTTTGATTCCTGAATTCCGTACATGGGAGATCTTTCCTTGCTGCTGCTCGGCATGTGGGCAAAATGTCTCATGTTCCAACTGTCTGTGCATCCAGTCTTTTTCCTTCGGTTCTTCTGTCGTGGAAAATCAACCACTCTTTACTAAAAACAAATGCACTTCAACTCAGGACTTTGTGAATCCAATAGACTTTAATGAAAATCATACAATAATGACAGACATTAAAACCAGGTCCTTCTGCAGATACACCCCTAATGTTCTAAGTCCGGACCATGGCTTTTATACAGAACTTTCACACATTACGCCATCTGACTTTGTCTGGTTGGCAACCCTCCTGAGTGGGGTGCGCTTCTTATCTTCTACCTCCCTGAATGCTCGTAATTTGCGACAGTAATTCACATCCTCCTTATGATTCATACTTGTGTCATGTCCATCATTGTCCACAAAGTAAGTGTTACGTTAAGCTCATGGGCCACACTCAGGTCATCTCTTATCACAGATCACACTTTATGACCGGCTCATGGGCCACACTCTGGACACCCCAACAGTGGATACAAAGACAGCAAACTTTAGAAATGCCCCTCTCTGGGCTCAAGGTAATTGCCTTGCCTGACTATCTCTCAGCATAAGACACATATATTATGATGAACATAAACATTATCTGTATGTGTAATTCGTCCGTTCTCAGAAGTCATTTACTGTGAGTGTGGATTCCATGTTAATGTTTCTAATGAAACTACATGATTATACATTGCACATGAATCTTTTCATAAGTATAAGGTTATTTATGCATTTTATAGCAATATCCCCCACCGGGCATTCTTACCAGATGCCTGAACCACCTTAACTTGCTCCTTTCGATGCAAAGGAGCAGCTGCTCTACTCAGAGTTCCTCATGGATGACTGAGCTTCTCACCCAATCTCTAAGGGAGATGTCAGCAATCCTTCTGTGAAAACTCATTTCAGCCGCTTGCACCCGCGATCTAGTTCTTTCGGTCATGACCCAGCCTTCATGACCATAGGTGAGGGTAGGAATGAAAATGTACTGGTATAACAAGAGCTTTGCCTTCCAGCTCAGCTCTCTTTTCGTCACAACGGTGCGGTAAAGCGAATGCAATACCGACCAGCTGCTCCGATTCTCTGGCCAATCTCCTGCTCCATTTTTCCCTCACTCGCGAATAAGACCCTGAGATACTTGAACTCCTTTACATGGAGTAACGCCTCATTCCCTTCGCGTAGAAGGCACTCCATCGGTTTTCTGCTGAGAACCATCGCCTCAGATTTAGAGGTGCAAATCCTCATCCCAACCGCTTTGCACTTGGCTGCGAACCGGTCCATTGAGTGCTGGAGGTCACAGACGAAGGATGCCATCGGGACCACATCATCTGCAAAAACAGCGATGAGATCCTCAGCCCATGAACTGTAACCTCTCCCCACCAAGACTACGCCGCAATATCCTGTCCATAAACGTTACAAAAAGGATTAGTGTCAAAGCACAGCCCTGGCTGAGGCCAAACCCCACCCTCGTTCGAGTCCGACTCACTTTGGATGTACTGGGATCGGATAGCCCTAAGAAGGGACCTCCTTACCCGATACTCCTGCAGCACCTCCCACAGTATCTCCCGGGGGACCCTTTGAACATTCAGTTTCAATGCCACTCTGTTTCAATACCCCCAACCTCCACAGGGATGTCAGAAAAGCTCAGCCGTAGGTGTGAGTTAAAGATCATTAGGAAGTGGGCCTCTTCCAGGGTTCCCAGTTCACCCGCACTACCCGTTTGGGCTTTCCTGGTCTGTGCAGTCTTTCCCCACCCCCAGACCCAACTCACCACCAGATGGTGATCGGTTGACAGCTCCGCCCCTCTCTATACCCGAGGGTCCAAAACATGTGGCCTCAGATCACATGACACGATCACAAAATCGATCATCGACATTTAGACAAGGATGCACTGGTACCACATACACTTAAGTTCAAACATGGTGTCCATTATAGATAATCCATGACTAGCACAGAACTGTAACAACAAACCACCACTCGAGTTCAGATCAAGAGGTGGTTCCTCCCTATCACGCCTGTCCAAGTGTCTCCATCATTGCCCCAATACAGGACTCCATTTAGGGTCTCCAAGAAGGCTGAAAACTCTGAACTGCTGTTCGGGTCCATACGCACAAACAACAGTCAGAATTCTCCCCCCCACAACCCCCTATGCAAAGGGAGGCGACCCTCTCATCCACCAGGGTAAACTCCAACATAGCGGCACTCAGCCGAGGGCTAAATGAGTATGCTCCATGGCAAACCCAGCCATCAGGCGCTCGTCGGTGAGCCCTCCCTCTAGGCCTGGCTCCAGAAGGGTCCCCCGGGCTTCCTCCGGGCGGGGTCACTACCTCGCATTTTCATGCGTTAAATTTGAACCATTCTTGGTATGGCTCCTCCCCTGAGGCCACTTTGCCATGGGAAACCCTACCAGGAGCATTAATAAGAAAGTAATAAGACAGTGATCCGATATTCCAGGATTTTTTGGGGAAATTATTAAATCTACAATATCTATTGCTCATGACAGGACTAAATCTAAGGTATAACTGTGGCTTTGCATTGTACCTGAGACATGTTGAATAAAACCCATTGAGTCAATTATGGCTTTAAAGGCTTTTTGAAGAGGGTTGTTTGACTTTTCCATATGAATATTGAAATTGCCAAAAATAAGAATACTTTCTGCCATGACTACAAGGTTACATGATCACAGTACAGCCAGAAGAAGAGGCCTCATTTAGGGCAGTAAATTCTTTAGGCTTTAGCCATGATTCACACAAGCCAAAAACATCAAGTTTTTGATCAGAGATTAATTCATTTACTGCAATTGCCTTTGGAGCAAGGGATCTAACATTTAGGAGTCCCATTTTGAGATTCAAGTGAATACAGTCATTTTTATTTGTGACCAAAGTGGAGGAAGGTTTTATCTCAAAAAGGTTGCTATTGTTAGCGCTTCCTTGTGTAACTTTTCTTAGCCTGGAACAAGTCACAGTCGCAATAAGCAGTCTTGAGTTCAAAGTTCTATAAATGTTTTAAAAAATGATATGCGCATGGGATAATCAATATACGGCCACCTAGTTTAATCAAAGAATATAGGTACGACCGCACTCCGATTAATCAAAGAATATAGGTACGACAGGCGTCTTTGTTGCTTCTTCACTGGCCATGTCCCCAACGCAAATTACTTACACATTGAACAAAGAACAGATGCCAGGTCATACATTAGACAAGCTGATCTCTTCAATAGATAAACAGAGAACACAGTTGTCTGTTAATTACTCATTGAACTAGGTCACAACATAAACCACCATAGAAATTAATATAAACTCATAACTGCCAATGCAATATAAAATAATAACATCAAATCATTATATTGCTTCACAATTTCTAATTTCTATCACACTATGCTATCGACAGACTCCACTTTGCAAGCAGGCTGGCTTACAGCCAACGGTCTGTCCTGCACCCTATCTCATGGTGAGGCTATAAGACTCCTGTCAATGTTCCTAGATAAAAGAAAAGTTAGTCACCACATCTGTGTTGTGTCATGCCCATTTCCTCTCTGTCTGCTGTTAAGAGACAGGGCAAACCTAGATGGATATAGATGAGACACTGTAGAGTTATTCAACATAAAGAGATGCAGAGCCTGGAGACATTCAAATGAAAGTGTATCAGGTCCTGACCATCTTTCATGCCACACACTGATATCATCAACCTTTAGTGATCAGGTACATCAATAACTCAATGAAATATTTTGTTACACCTCTACTGTCACCCTTGTATTCTCTTGTTTTTCTCTAAAGGTTGTTATGAAAATCTATCACTGGACTCTGCAAACAAATCCCATCTTCTGGTCTGACTCTTTACACATACAAAGTCACCTAGGAACTCTGTGTCGGAAGTCAACTAACTGACGAGTGGACTGGCCGGAGAGTCCCCCATTACAGGCCCGGGCCTGCAACTTAGGCTAGGCTGTTACTTCACTGTGTGCAGGGCTCATTCCTACCTGGATCTCCTATCATTACTTTTTTCAAAAAGTACAGACTAATTGGCTACTAGGACAATAGAGCAGGATATTATACTATATATATGTGTGTGTGTGTGTGTGTGTGTGTGTGTGTGTGTGTGTGTGTGTGTATATATACACATTGGGGCAAAAAAGTATTTAGTCAGCCACCAATTGTGCAAATTCTCCCACTTACAAAGATGAGAGAGGCCTGTAATTTTCATCATTGGTACACTTCAACTATGAGAGACAAAATGAGAAAAATAAATCCAGAGAATCACATTGTAGGATTTTTAATGAATTTATTGGTACATTCCTTGGTAAAATAAATATTTGGTCATCTACTAACAAGCATGATTTCTGGCTCTCACAGACCTGTAACTTCTTCTTTAAGAGGCTCCTCTGTCCTCCACTTGTTACCTGTATTAATGTCACCTGTTTGAACTTGTTATCAGTATAAAAGACATCTGTCCACAACCTCAGTCACACTCCAAACTCTACTATGACCAAGACCAAAGAGCTGTCATAGGACACCAAAAACAAAATTGTAGACCTGCACCAGGCTGGGAAGACTGAATCTGCAATAGGTAAGCTGTTTGGTGTGAAGAAATCAACTGTGGGAGCAATTATAAGAAAATGGAAAACATACAAGACCACTGATAATCTCCATCGATCAGGGGGTCCACATAAGATCTCATCCCGTGGGGTCAAAATGATTACAACCACACGGGGGGGACCTAGTGAATGACCTGCAGAGAGCTGGGACCAAAGTAAACAAGGCTACCATCAGTAACACACTACGCTGCCAGGGACTCAAATCCTGCAGTGCCCGACGTGTCCCCCTGCTTAAGGCAGTACATGTCCAGGCCCGTATGAGGTTTGCTAGAGAGCATTTGGAAGATCCAGAAGAGGATTGGGAGAATGTCATATGGTGAGATGAAACCAAAATAGAACTTTTTGGTAAAAACTCAACTCGTCGTGTTTGGAGGAGAAAGAATGCTGAGTTGCATCCAAAAAACCCCATACCTACTGTGAAGCATGGGGGTGGAAACATCATGCTTTGGGGCTGTTTTTCTACAAAGTGACCAGGACGACTGATCCGTGTAAAGGAAATAATTAATGGGGCCATATATCGTGAGATTTTGAGTGAAAACCTCCTTCCATCAGCAAGGGCATTGAAGATGAAACGTGGCTGGGTCTTTCAGCATGACAATGTTCCCAAACACACCGCCCAGGCAACGAAGGAGTGGCTTCGTAAGAAGCATTTCAAGGTCCTGGATTGGCCTAGCAAGTCACCAGATCTCAAGCCACAAATCTTTGGAAGGAGTTGAAAGTCCATGTTGCCCAGTGACAGCCCCAAAACATCACTGTTCTAGAGGAGATCTGCATGGAGGAATGGGCCAAAATACGAGCAACAGTGTGTGAAAACCTTGTGAAGACTTACAGAAAATGTTTGACCTCTGTCATTGCCAACAAAGGGTATATAACAAAGTATTGGGATGAACTTTTGTTATTGACCAAATACTTATTTTCCACCATAATTTACCAATAAATTCATAAAAAATCCATTTTGTCTCTCATAGTTGAAGTGTGCCTATGATAAACATTTCAGGCCTCTCTCATCTTTTTAAGTGGGAGAACTTGCACATTTGATGGCTGACTAAATACTTTTTTGCCCCACTGTATATTATATGCATAATTAATTAATCTTCCACAAAGGCAAACAGCCATTACGTATGCTCACCACCACTTGCCTTCTAGAAGCCTTCCTGCCAGGAGATTCCTGTTCGAGCATAGACATCAAGGATGCTTACTTCTAAGGATGCTTACTTTGGAGATACAGGAACTTTTTCCAGTTTGTATTTCAGGGCAGGGCTTACCACTATACGAGGATTCCGTTCGGCTATGCCCTGGCTCCACGCACCTTCTCTAAGTGTCTGGAGGCGGCACGAGAGCCCCTATGCAGGATTGGGACTCACTGAGAGTTGGAAGATGAGCGCGCCCGAGACCAGCCCATCAGCTTTCTTACTTGGGTCTGGCCTTGGACACGTGCACAATGAATGCACGCATTTCGGACACGCGTGCTCTTGATCTGCTCTCTGCCCTCAACCTATGCTGCAGGCGTCTGATTCGGGACATCATGTCTCTTTTGGGCATGATGGCTGTGGCGCACGCAGTAGTTCCCCTGGATCTTCTGCACATGCGCAGCCTGCAGGCTTGGTTCGCTTGCCAGCGGGTCGACCCCGTGTGGCATCGGAACCAGACGCTGTCTCTGCCAGCTCACCTGCGAAGGGACCTGGATTTTGGAGGGACCCCCCAGTGCTCTCTTGGGGCTCACCTCTGGGCAGGGTGTCAGAGTGAAAGCTGATGGGTTGGTATGTGCCACGGTCAGGCTGTTGGGGGCGCGTGGCCTCCCAGCCATCGACATATCAACCTGCTGGAACTGGACACGGTCTTGTTGGTGTCCACTTCATGGACCTAGTCAAGGGCATGTCGCAATGTCTTGATTCATTCAGACATCTGGGCCGCAGTTGCTAACATCAATCACCAAGGGGGATCGGGTCTCCTGTTCTCCACCGGTCAGCGACTCATCTCTGGCTGTGGGCGCAAGCCCACCTCCACTCCCTGACGGCGGCACACATTCCTGGCTTCCTGAATGTCCACGTGGACATGATGTCTTGTGGCGGCCTTCATCGCTACGAATGATGTCTCCACCAGGACATTGTCTCCCTTATTTGGCAGAGGTTTCAGGAGGCCCAAGTGGACCAATTTGCATCCAGACAGAAAGCACACTGTCGTCTGTGGTTCTCCGTGTCCTGGGCTGATCGCCTCCCTCTGGGGTTGCTGGTGGACAGGACGTGCTGTTCAGACAGGATGCGCTGTCCCAAGCGAAGGACTTGATTCTGCACACTACATCTCTTTCAAGGACTCTCAGGGTTTAGCCCTCGAGCGGGATAGGCTCCTGAATAGAGGTCTGTCCAATGGGGTGGTCCACACCATCCAGAGTGCTAGGGCAGCATCTACGGCCAAAGAATATTCCACTCGGACTCTCCTTGTTGTCCTGTGGAGGAGATTCTGACATTCCTACAGTACCTCTTGGATATGGATATGTCGCCTTCAACCATCCGTGGGTATACATCGGCCATTTAGGTCATGAGGGTTTCGCTGGAAATATTGTTTTCAGCCGCCCTCTCCTCCGTCGCATCCTTTTGGGTTCACGCCATCTGTGCCATGTGGCCAGGCAGGGTGCTCTGCAATGGGACCTTGCTAAGGTGCTGGGCGCTCACTATGATACTCCATTTGAGCCCTTGCCACAGTGTTCTCTTAAATTGGTCTCCCTTTGTGCTCTGCAAAGCAAGTGAGTGAGTGATTTCAGTCTCCTGCATCCCTTGTCAGATTCAGTTATCGGCGCAGCTGGCTGTGATCTCTGAATTTTGCTGGGGATATCTTGCTGCCTTGTTTTATTCTCTACCTAGCACTACAGAACTCTATAACTTGTGTGGATCAATGGTATTTAGGCATGGGTTTTTTGTTGCGCTTAGGTGGAACGTATACGTTTCCCTTTCACTTGAGCTCAACATCCCTTCTTCTCCCTGGGGTGGACTATGTGTTCATAGGTTGGTTTGGGGGGATGATTTATCATCCTTACGCATTCGACCATCCATTCGTATTAACATCTATTGCAAAATATTACACTACTGCATCTGCCAACTGTTTATCTAGCTCCATGAAATCTGCACTTGTTCAATTCTCTCTGGCGCTCACGCTGGCAGGCAGGTCTTCAATCATTTGCCATTGCCTGGGCCCCAGCCATCAATTACACTATGTCTCCACTTTCTCTTTAGTTTGCTCTGTTTGTCAAGGTTTCTGTTCATAACGTGGTTTGACAGTGGCTGCTAGCAAGGAAGCAAGCACATTTATTTATATTGCACAATTCATAGAAGCAATACATAGAAGCAATTCAATGCTTTACAGTGACAATTAAAAACAAAATGCAATGGAATTAAAACAAAGAAAACAATGACACAGAGGTTATTCCTCTGATAACACCAGAACTTGCATGATGAGTGATAAAAGATAGCAGTATATACAGTTAATAATAAAATAAAATATAATATAAAATACAGCATACTAATAAAGCATATGATAAGAAATTAATTAATAAAACAAATAAAAAACATATGTAAAAGCTGCATGTGAAAAAGAGAAGTGTTTTTAGCCTGAATTAAAAAATTGACACAATTGTTGAACGTCTAATATCATCTGGTAGTTTATTCCATTTGTGTACAGCATAACTGCTAAACGCAGCATTTCCATGTTTATTTTGGACTCTGGGCAATACTAGCTGACCAGTGTTCATGGATCTAAGAGCCCTGCTTGGTTTATATTCTTCAAACATATCAGAAATGTATTCGGGTCCTAAACCATTCAGAGATTTATCACTAAAAGCACAACTTTAAAATCTATTCTGTAACTGACTGGAATGTTAACCAATGCAAAGTTTTAAAAACCGGAGTGATGTGGTCGGTCCTCTTGCTCCTGGTTAACATTCTAGCAGCTGCATTCTGAATTAGCTGCAGCTGTTTTACAGTCTTTTTGGGGAGTTCAGTTGAGGCATTTACAGCAGTCAACCATAGTATAGATAAAAGCATAGATGAGCTTCTCTTGGTCTTTTTGGCACACCAGGCTTTTGATTCTGGATATACTTTTCAGATGATAGAATGCTGTTTTGGTGACCAATTTGAGGTCTGAGTCTATCAGAACACTTGATGCCTGGTTTTAAGGGCCCGAGAATCCAGCTCTTTACTAATACTTGGTCTTTTATTTTTGTTATCAAATGCAATAATCTCATTGTAGACTATTTTAATTCATCCAGGTATCCATGTGCTCTATACAGTGACACAGAGTGTCTATTGAGCTGTTGCCATACTTGACACACCGCCATCAGACTTTTTTGAGACAACATGTAGAAGTTTTAAGAAGTCGAACTAGGGATTTTTGATCAATTGTAGTAAATTGCAACATAATAACCAAGTTATGTCTTGGTGGTCGTAGTGATGGTACAGTGTCCTTGTTAGACTGTGTAGTTCTGATGGTCCGTTTAATACATTCTCTTTTCAGAACGCTTACCATCATGATGGTTCTCAATGGTGCTTTCTGTTTGCCTATAGTTTTCCTTGAGTGTGTGTACCCTCTTTCACTTGTTGAGTGAGATCAAAAGTGTCAAGTTGTCACGTCCTCGCCTCCCTGAGCTGAGATCGCGTACCTGTTCACCATCATCCACTCCCACACCTGTTCCCAATTAACTATCACCCACCTGTTTCCACTCGCCTCCTTACCAACAATATTTCTATGGATCCCTGTCAAGTCTTCCCTAACGGATCATGGTCTATGTTCGCATGCACTTTCTAGCCTCTAGCAAGTTTACGCTCCATTTGCTTGAGTTTACCGTGTACCGACCTTCTGCCCGTCCCCGATAACTCTGCCTGCTCCCTGCCTGTACTTCTGCTGCCAGATCATGTACCGACCTCCTGCCCGTCCCCGACTGCTCTACCTGCCACCGGGCAGTACCTCTGTCGCCAGTCTGTGTACCGATCCTCTGCCTAACGACCAATTACTCTGTCTGCCACTCCCTCTAGCCTTTCCAATCCGTTCTTGGGTTCCAACCCGCATTCGTGACACAAGTAGTGCAAAAGGTTCTTTGGCATTATTGTTCGTACTATTATCTGTGGATGTTAAAATCCCCTGTAATAATAAACAAGTTATAATCAAATGATATAACAGAAAGTAGTTCAGCAAAATCAAAAATTTGCAGAGTATCTTGGAAGTCTGTAAATGGTTAAAAACAACATTTTCAGGGTATCCTTCAATGTAAAACAGAGGTATTCAAAATAAATAAAATTACCTAGAGTATTTTCTTTGCACTGGAATGTATCTTTGAATAGGGCTGTCAGAAACGGGAGTGGGGACCCAATCGCAGAAAGGAAGAGCGAGGGGGGAGAGACACGTAGGGTGATCGGAGTCAGGCAGGAAACCAAAACCCAGACAGGAGGCGGAGGTACTGACCGGTGGCAGGCAGAGTCGTCGGGGACAGGCAGTAGGTCGATACACGGGCGGACGGAAGAAGTACAGACGGGAAGCAGGCAGAATAATCAGGGACAGGCAGAAGGTCGACACACAGGCTGGCAGCAGAGGTACAGGCAGGGAGCAGGCCGAGTAGTTGGAGACAGGCAACGAGTCGGTACACAGTAAATCCAAAACAGAAAGAAGACTCAAAGGTTGCTGAGAAGCGCATGTGATAATTCACCATGATCCGGTGGGGAAGGAATGACAGGGATCAGTGAGTGGGAACAGGTGCGTAATTGCGGATTGGGAACGGGTGTGGAAGCAGGTGTGTGCACGGCTCAGAGACGCGGAGTTGGGGGTGTGACAAGGGCGGCCACTAATCCTTTCCTACCATTTCAACGCGTATTCATATAGCCAGATTTTTCAGGTGCTGTCTCGTTAAGACTAGTAGCTCTACAATATTCAGTTAGCCACGTTTCAGTGAGAAACATAAAATTTAGATTGTAGGATATTATAATGTAATTTACCAAGAATGATTTGTGGGTGAGAGATCTGATATTAAGTAAACCCATCTTAATAGATATAACATGTGTTCCTGGACTAGTGGGTTGACTTGTTTTAGTTAACAGATTAGACAAGCTTACTTTATAAGTTGCAAAGGCATGATTCCTTAATCAACACAGGAAAAGAGATACTGGACCCTAGCTTGTACTCAAAACAGTAGGCATTGCTATTTTCCCTATAGCAGGGACTCAAAGCACATTATCGACTATATTCTGTGCTCTGTGGAAATAAAGGACAAGGTTGTAGACGATGTGGCAGTTGTCTAAGCAATCGGTTTAAACGGTGGGGAGGGGTGGGGCATAGGGAAAGATGAGCTCTGATTACTGAGTGTGGTGGGGGGGTGGGGGGGGTGTGGTAGAGGGTGGGAGGGTGAGTGTGGTCGAGGGGATGATAGGAGTTGTTGTGGCCCCATTTGGGACAAGGACAACTTCTCGAAGGATTGGGTGATTTTAGTTAGAGGGTCAGGAGAGGGGGGTGGATACTTTGTCTATGAGTTCTGTCCTTCATGCTTATCTTGTTTGGACATTGCATTCCAAGAGCATGACGTATGTTGGCACCAAGTAGCCGGCATCCCATGATGTTTGGATGAAGCCCATCAGGTCTTAAGCAGTCTACACTTGCAAAATATATAGAAATTGTCAATAAACCGTATCCCGTGGTTGAGGTATGCCGATGTCAGCCATGTTTTCTGCCCAAGAATCCTGCTAAAAGATTCAATTCCTTTCCCCAAGGTTCGAATGGGGCTTGAGATGAAAACGTGTTGTTGAAAGTTCTTTATTGTCCCGAGTAGTGTAGAAAAATCATTTTTCAGGATCTCAGAGACAGTTTTCCTTTGTAGAATGTCAAAAGACCCATTGTGGATAATACATCTGCATGTTGCTTAGATGTGTATAGAGAATAACTGGCAACATTTCCGTTAGCTCTCTGACTGATGTGTCAGCCATGGTAGTCCTAAATTATAGGCTAGGTAGCTGTGTTGTGGCCTGATGGAATGTCTGGTTAGCAGATTTGGTTCCCCTGTGTCTTCAATTGAACTTCTATTGATTTATTCTCGCTGTCGCGTATCTGCCCGTTGAATCCCGTCTGCACCTATTGGCAATGCTCTGCCCAACACTATTGTCATTTCCACCAGCCGTTTTCTTTCAAACATGTTCGACTGGCATCCTAGGTAGACCCTTCAATTTACATCAAGGCTCATGCCGCAAACTGTGTGTCAACTCTAGTCCTTCAGGCAAAATTATCTCTCTAGTCTCACTCATGTCAGCTCTGTATAAATCAGGTCGAACTGTCAACCATAATTACCTGTTCCCTTCAACCTACCACAATCTTCAATTTTGCTTCTACATGTTATATTACTTACCTTGCTCTCCTAAACTCTCGCCCCATGAATAATAAAGCCCCCCTGAATTAATACTAGACAACACACTGAATTTTATTTTCCTAACTGAAACGTGGCAAACACCCAGAGATTTTTTCATTATAAATCAAGCCACTCCCAATGGATTTAGCTATCTGTCCCATCTCTGTCTAACAGGTCGGGGTGGTGGCCTTGCTGTACTGTACAAATCACATTTTAAAATTACTCAGGTGTCTCTTCCATCCTTCACCATATCTGAATATATTGCCTGTAAATCAACAAACTCCCTGACCATCATCCTTATTTATCGTCTTCTGAAGGCTAATGACTCATTCTCCTCTGACTTAGCTGAACTAATTGTAGGATCTGAGCATCAACAACTACAATATGAATGTACGTTTCATTAGAAGTGAATGTGCCTAGATAATGAGATTTACAGAAATGTCTCTGTTAAGATTTTCCTTTTAGGATGCACTCTGGTAATTACAGGAATGTTTACATAGATCATTTGGTGTGGGGGTTACTGTCTTGGCTTTGCTAGGTAAACACGCCCCTCACATGCATATAAAAACGGTTTAACCCCCATTACAGTTGAGAGAGGGACGAGGAGAGTAGGGAAGAGTTTGAGCCTTTAACATCATGTGCTAATAGACTACCAATATGCTGCAAGAAACATAGAATACTCTCCCTCTCGCTCTCCCTATTAACACCACTATAAAACAAGGTTCTTTGATTTATAACATAATCAACATTGCTTTATCACTCTCCCCTTGCCGTCTCCTGCTTGGCGACATGAATATTCATTTTGACTCACCTAGCTCGAAACTTACCTCTGATTTAATTGCTGTTATGGACTGTTTTAACTGTATCCAATATGTTATTTTTAGGACCCATATCAAAGGTCACATACTTGATCTTGTCTGCTCTATCGGCCTTACCATTACCCATTTAACTGTATCTTCGTTCCCGCTGTCTGACTACAGGATCATTCATTTCTCATTTACTTCCAACATACCACACAACACTGACAAATGCATAATCTCCTTCCTAAACATCAAAGCTGTTGTCCCTCCAACTGCCATCTGCTTTGCATATGCTTCCTGGTACAGAGCTCCGTACCAGGAAGCAAGTTGTCTGTCACCTTGAACGCCGTGCAAGAAAATTGGGGCTCACTGTTCACACTGAAGCCTACAAACTTCACCTTTCAGTTTACAGAGATGCCCTAAGTGCTGCTAGGTCCTCCTACATCTCAAAGATCTACATCTACAGCTTCTGTATGAACTCCAAGACCCTCTTCTCTAGTTTTCAGCAAATTATTTCAGCCCTGCAATGACTAACTCTCTGGTCCCTCCACTAAACTTGCCAACTCTTTTTTAAAGATAAAATAATGACAATTAATTCCTTACTATCTAACAAATCTACCACAGCCACCTCCATATTGGTCCATCTGCTGCCTAGGAATCTCACGTCTCCTCATTCAGTCCGGTTGATTCCCTTTACATCCCTAAACACAAACACATAATCCAAAAATACTACCTGCTCTCTTGATCCATTTCCCACAGTCCTGCTAAAGCCTCCTTATTTGCTGTGTCCACACATCACAAGTATAATCAAACTCTCTCTCCAAAGGTATTTTCCCCTCCTGCTACAAAGCTGCTGCTGTCACGATGATTTTAAAGAATCCTGGACTAGACAACACCATCCTAACCAATTTCTGCCCCAACTCCTACCTCCCTTTTCTGACAAAACTCTTGGAAAATGAATTGCTAAACGTACCTCCACAAAAATAATCTATATGACCCTCTTCAGTCTGGTTTCCAGACTATCCATAGCACAGAAACTGCACCTTTCAAAGTTGTCAATGACCTCCTCCTCTCTGCTGAAGCTGGTTCCTTCGACCTGAATGCAGAATTTGATTCTGCTCACTAGGCCTGAGGGGCTGGGTGTTGAGGGATGCACTCTCCTGGCTGAACTCCTAGCACACTATTCAAACCCATTTCATTTCACTCAAAGGCCTAATCTCCGACTCAGCCAGTCACTCAAGGTGTCCCCAGGGCTCAGTACTTTGTCCCCTACTATTCATCATCTACATCCTTCTCCGTGGTCAAATCCTCTGTCACTTCAACCTTAATTTTCACTACTATGCCAATGATACATAAAAATATCTAGCCAGCAAATCTCTCAGCAACCCACCTCT
Source organism: Esox niger (assembly GCA_016801105.1). Taxonomy (NCBI): domain Eukaryota; kingdom Metazoa; phylum Chordata; class Actinopteri; order Esociformes; family Esocidae; genus Esox; species Esox niger. The sequence continues at coordinate 71,156 of JACXGJ010001258.1, forward strand.
GACCCCTATTGAATCCTGCCTGACTGCAATAAAAGCTTGGATGAAGGAAAACATCCTCAACCTAAACAGTGAAAAAAAACTCTTACTCATTGGAACCAAATCCACCCTCACCAAAACTGGCACTTTCAATCTGGGCATCGATGACACTGTTGTTTCTCCATCCCTGTACGCACGTAACCTTGTCTTCATTCTGGACTCACTCTCTTTTGATCAGCACGTGAAACAGTCTGTAAAATCTTCATTCTTCATTGTCCGCAACATCACCAAACTCAGACCTTCCCTCTCCTGTCCTGCTGCTGAAACCCTAATACATGCATTAATAAACTCCCATCTTGATTCCTGCAACTCCCTACTCACTGGCATCAAATCTACATCACTCCACAAGCTCCAAATGGTTTAAACTCTGCAGCCAGACTACTCACTCACACCAAGTCCCTGCAGCAATTTGAACGGCCTTTCTACCTGACCAGAAGTATCAAATGTAAACAACTACGTGAATTAATAAGTTTAGCTTTATTTACATCACAATTTTTATTATTGTCACTGGTGTAGTTCTAACATGATGTACGGTGATGCATATCCAATGACAAAGAGGTGTAACCTTTTGGAGGCGTAGCGGTTGTTGTCATTATTAAATCCCTGGCTGCCACAGAAGATGTCTGTTGTTTCCAGAGCAAGAATAAGCTGTTTACATAGTAAATAACATTTTTGTTTTCTTTATAAATGCTAACAAATGATATAATTGAACATTTCAAGTCGGTATAAAAATAATATAATGGATTTATAGCTGCAGTTTAAGGTGAGTGGAATTAAACACATATTTGATTAACCTTACAGAGTGTGCTAAGTGGTTTTTTAACATTAGTAATCATCAGCTTTAAATACCTGTATACAGGTATTTAAAGTAAAATGTTATTTCACACCAAGTAACCAGCACCAATGTCAGCTGGAATGCACTGTTGTGATTTTATGCAACATCCTGAGCAGATACATTTTTGTGTATGTGTAAGCATTTACAGCCATTTTTCTAAGTTGTAATAAAATGTTACTAATATTACGACAATCTGCATACAGCTGAATCTTTGCTGTGGCATATAAATGTATGTTTGAGTTATAATATAATTTAATGTATGTTGGTCCTGATTTACCCGTAAAGCTAGAGAAATGGCGTGAGAGAGTAGTAACAACTATCTCTACACATATCCAACAGACCGAACCTAACACAAGTGCACACAGTGGTAACCCCATAGATAATACTAACAATAAAGCAAATAGACCCCGCATGTCAACACCATTGTCACACCATCAAGAGGAACAAAACTGTGAGCCTGTTTATCTACAGATTACATAAGAACAAGTCAATACATTTTTGCACAGCAACACAGATATTAATCCACAGATGCAAGGTTTGTTAACTGAGATTAGTAACCGTTTGGGACAATCCAATTGACACTGCTACAAGCTCTCTGATGCATACTTATTACAGCAACTCAACTGATTTAGAAATGTTCAGATCTTTAACCCAGAGGGTTCATGGAGATGTTAATGTGATACAACGGAATAAATTTGACAATATGGAATTACTACTGTCGGTACATTTCCAAAATATTGGTGAAGTAGATGATTTTGGCACATTCTATGCTCGCATTATGGAAGGCTGGGATGCTCTGATTGTTCGAGCTTCAGGCTTTGTACAAGGACCTGTTGATTGTCTGCAGATAGATCTGTTTGGTGAATCCCTGATCTCCTCAGTACATGCAACCATGAGAGCGGATGAATATAATGAAGAAATATTTGGTAGGTTACTCAAAAGTGTAATGCAGAGCTTTAGGTTGATAAATCTCAAGAGCTAGTTGTGCAAATTATCAACAACTGTGTGCGGGGACGCGATGTAAGGCTCAAACGCTATTGCTAGATCAGATTATCACAAAAAGGCATTTATATGTTGTGTTCAATAATGATTATACACGCTTTTCAATTTATTAGATGGGTATGTTGGACCCACAGTACACGTGTGATGAGGCCATGGCTAGTGGTCATGAGTTACAAACAAATGCTGGTTTAGCGTTAGATGATTGTGTGACATTCACATTCATATTGTCCAGCTTGAGAAAATTGACATGGTGTAAAATTATTGTCTTTTACAAAGCCTGCAATGTGGTTTCAGCGAGGAACAACATCCTAGAACTGTCTTCATGTACTTACAGGACAACCATTTCTATGGCATCAAAAGCCTGAAAGGATTGCTGGGGGTGGCATATATCTGTGAGTGGTGTTATACAGGGCTTGAAGTTCCACAAAGGTACCGGTCGTTGGTTTAGCAGGTGTGACCAAAATAAATATTATGTTGATTGTTGTCATTAATACCCTGTTATTATTACCAACTATAAACCGCATAATTGCACAGCTAACATGGATCTATCTGTTAAAATGAATCATCAGAGTTTCATAAAACCATTTAAACCTCCAGGACCTCTGTGAGTGCTACATATTTTATGATTATCTCAGCATATATCTCCAATGCATGGATAAAGTCTTCCCGAAGGTCATTGTCAGGACTTTGCTCAACCAAAAGCCCTGGGTAAATGGTATTGTCTGTGCTAAGCTCAGAGCACGGTCCTCCGCCTATTGCTCTTGGGACCTAGACGTTTTTTGTGGAGATCCAGATATGACTGACAGAATGGTATCAGAGAAGGAAAAAGAGAATACAGGGATAAATGAAGTCTTAACTACGACAGCTCTGAACCCAGATGCATCTGGGGAGGACTGCGACACACGACAGGATACAAGATTGAAATAGCAATGAAGCTCATCCCGCCGCTTTGTTCTATGACGAGCTCAACACATATGCATTGTTTGAGGTGACCAACACCATTCTTTCAGTGAGGCTTGCTGAGGACCAGAAAGACTACTCTCTGTCCCTAAACATGGCTTATGTGAGGATAGCTCTTAAAAAAGTGAACAATCAGAAGGCACCAGGGTCAGATGGCATTTCAGAACGTATTCTCAGGGGGTGCATTGACCAACTGGTGGAGGTTTTCAACTCCATATTCAACCTCTCCTTGTCTCTGTCTGTGGTCCCCTCCTAAGTCAAACAGATCACCATTGTCCCTGTACCAATGAACCTTTCATCACCTGCCTGAACGCCAACCACCTCACTTGGTCCAGCAAGCGAACTCAGCAGTGAAAACAGGCCAAAAATGACTACACTTCCCGAGGAGACTTTGGCATGTTGGCAAAAACTCTCATAGCAGGTGATTCTGTGGTATGAGAGGGGTGTTATGAGTAAAAAACATTATGACCGGTCCAGGGTGGTAATATTTGGACAGGGGCTTCTTGCGTGTTGGGTTTCTTGCGGTGCAAGGGGGGTTGAGCAGGTGTTACCGTTGGTTCATTCTCTAAGAGTTACACTTAAATAAGAGCTAGACTTCTCATGGTTTGCAGTTTAGTTTGTTTCTTACTCTGTATAAGAATTAAGATGACTTCTGTGCTTAGTGATGCACTCGTGACAACCCAGACTTATGAAAAAGGCGCCTGAACGGAGAAGCGAAAAAAAAGATACATTCCAGAAATATATGATGTACCAGAGAAGCATTTTCTCAATGTGCATTGAACGGAGAAGCGAAAAAAAATACATTCCAGAAATATATGATGTACCAGAGAAGCATTTTCTCAATGTGCATAGAACTCAAGTACCTACATTTTAGCAGCTCATGGATCAGCATGACATGGCAGATGGAAAAATGTTGGCTTTGCCTTCATATCCCAGCTTCTAAAGTGAAGTTGTACATTTTAGCCAATGGAGCTGAATATACAAAAGCAACTGGTGGCTTGGTGTACCAAATTAATGACTGGGAAGTATTACGCCATGCTGTGTGTCCAGAAATGGAGCGAAGCATGGGAGGTTACATTATCGACACTGGTATGGATATCGATTGGGAAGGAGTACCGAGCCCCACAGAGACAATGCAGCACACAATAAAAATTTACTTCCATATGGTTTCGTTGAGCTCTCTTCCCTCACAAGGAAAATAAGCAATAGAAAGATTGGAAAAATGTCAGAGGTAAGGATATCTGTTAGCGTGTTAAAACCAATATGTATATGGAAGCAGGAATGATAAGTATTGATAAAAAAAGCCACACCCGCAGTCAAATAATCTATGCATCAATAAATGGGTAGGGCAAAAGTAGACCGTTTCAAAGAACCATGACTTCCTTGATGCCAGAGTACACCGCCAGGAGACCTAAACAGCGCTTTATATCGTAACTTCGGAAAAGACCTCTCCTAGCAGCTTATTTGGAGCAGTCCTAAAACATCGTTTACACAATTGCTTGATGAAGATGCCCAAGACCGGGAATGGGATGTAAGCTCCACAAGTGTGAACGAACAGTGCAGCAGTCCGCCTTCTTATTCCCCAGTTAGGCTGCCTCCTACCTTCTTATACACAACCACCACCACCACCACATGACCTGCTGCCCTACACTCCAGATTCGGATGTTTTTGATGATGAATTGAGTCAGATTTTTGTGAACACCATCAAGGCTTCCATTGTAACACTTTTCGGGATTGTGATTGAGGAGCACAAAAAATGTAACTTCCATTCTTTTTCTTACAGGCCACGGATGCCAGCGGCAGCATCAGTGCCTCTATGTCCCAAGTATTATTATATCAATCGACCATGGACTGATCGTTTCCTACCCGCGTCGGCCAAAGCCCTGAAATCCTTGGGACTTAAAGTTGAATTACTTTGAGTCCATGGAATCACAGAGGTTTTTCTAAACAAGTTGAAAGAGTCAACCTCCGTCAGTAAGACCCTGAACAAGATTTCAGATTCTCTGCTGTGCAAGAACAAAGACCGCCAGGGCCTGGTAAACTAAGTCGGTATTTTCTGGCAGAACATACCCAAAGATTTGTCTCCCAGTCAGACTGCATCAAATCTGTTTCCTGAAACCCTTATTAGCTATAATGGGTAATTATTTGTGAGAACAACAAAATAATATATTTTGAGAAATGACATGTCACGTGTATCATCCAATTTGTTTGTATGCATATACTATAATCAATGTGTTTTTTAAAATACAGAGCCATAAGCCTGTAAATGTAATCAAACTATTCAAAATCATTAATTATGTAACCAAGATAACTCTTGATTGACATTGTAAGCATGTAAATTGATTAATAATTCTTCATTGATGTTGTACATTTATTTCAAATAAATTCTCCTCAAACTTCTCTATAAGTTTCCGATGCATACTTTTGGAAAAACCATAATAACGAGAATTTGCGACTAAGGCTTTTGCATCTATTGGGAATTCCAAAAGAGAGTGGAATCCCCAAGTTCTTTAATCCTAAATATAAAAAATGTGTGAACCATCACAAATACAATATTATCCCTTTTGCTACGTGTTCAGATTTAAAAGCTTCCATTGTTGTGCCTTATAAAAGGACTTTAAAGGAAAGGATGTGTTGATATTTTACAACTCATAACATACGGTGTTGTGTCGACGTAATTCAAGACCTGGTAAAAAGTTATAACAACAGCTATCACAACAGTTACGGCAGGATGGGGGAAGTGCAGGCTTCTCTCCCAGAGGAATTGAACTCTTTCTATGCTCGGTTTGAGAACATCATCCCTGGCATCGACACTCAAATGGACCAAGGCGGCTGCCCTTTACAAATGACCAAGGCAGACATTTGCAAAGCCGTATAAAGGATTAACATTCGCAAGGCTCCTGGACAAGACAACATCTCAGGTCATGTTCTCAAGGTCTGTGCAGACCAACTGGCTGATGTCTTTAATAAGATCTTCAACCTATCGCTACGTCAGTCAGTGGTCCCCATCTGCTTCAAAATGTCCATCATTGTTCCTGTGCCAAAAAGGCAAAAAGTCCTCTGTATGAATGACTACCACCCTGTAGCACTCACACAAATCATCATGAAATGCTTTGAGCGGCTATTTAAAACTCACATCATAGACTCTATCTCTGTAACACTTGACCCGCTGCAGTTTGGCTACAGACATAACAGATCCAAAGAGGATGCCATTGCAATGACCCTCCACTCCGCACTCTCTTATCTGGACAAGAGGAAAACATATATGTGAGAATGTGTTCATTGTCTACAGTTCAGCCTTTAACACCATTCTGCCGCACAAGCTGGCGGTGAAGCTCAGGGATCTGGGTCTCGACCCCTCTATGTGCATATGGATCCTGAACACGTCAATTGGTCTGCAGCAGAGAGAGTTCACAACATCTGGTTCCTTGGTGTCAACATTAGTGTTGACTTGACCTGGTCTCATCACTCTAACATCTAGGTAAAGGAGGCCAAGAAACAGCTCTTCTTCCTACGTCGATTAAGGAGATTTGTTATGGATTCTAGGAGGCTCACCAACTTCTACAGATGCACTATCGAGAATATCCTGTATGGCTGTATCACTGCTTTGTATGGCAACTGTACCACCCTCAACCGTAAAGCACTTCAGATTGTGATTAAAACAGCAGAGCGCGTCACAAGGTCTGACCTGCCATCCCTGCAGGATCTATATGCAGAGAGGAGTAGGAGGAGGAGAAAACGGATCATTACAAATCCCAGCAAACCATTCCATGGACTGTTTATGTTACCCACAGGCAGAAGGTACAGGAGTATTGCATCCAAAACTAACAGGCTACAGAACAGTTTCTTTCCTCAGGATCCAAGGCTGCTCAATTCAGAAACCCCTTCCATCCATAGTCCCATGCACACTTGTCACTTAATATCATGTTCATCTGCCAATTATATCATGTCCCTTTTACATTGCACTTTGGTTGTACAATTGTATAGTTTGTATTATTGATGTGTGTTTTTGTATAGTGTGATTGTTTGTGTTATCTTTTTTGATTAAAAAAACTTCAGTTTCCGTCATTTCAATGCAGAGTATGCAGCCCCCTGTCAGAATGAACGTCAAATTCCCGCTAATGCCTTCCAAACAAATTTTAATAACGGCCTATGCGTTTGAAAATGGTATAGTCTATATCTGGCTACAGGGAGACATCTAAAAGATCAAGCTTTGCCAATTGTGAAACATACATATTTAGAGCTGGATTGTTAGGAAATGATATAATCAACTGTGTGTGTGTGTGTGTGTGTGTGTGTGTGTGTTTACATCTATTGATCCAAGCAAAGAATGTATTGGAGACCCCAGTGTGTAAGATTAGAGTACAACATGCTATCGGTTAGGCTATGGCATGTGAATGTTAGAGACAATCACGCACAATCTAGTCAATGTGCAACGCATCACGAGACGTAGAGAACGAGAGATGAACAGACTTGGTGATAATCCATAGCTCAGGGTCCAACTGAAAATGTCTGTATAAAAGAGGAAGACGAGAGGCAAGAGTCAGACTTGTTGGTAAGCGGGTCTCTAGATATGTCTGTTGTATGCAATAACGTGCGTTAAATATTGAATCTGTCTTTGGTCTATTTCTCTTCTCATCAACTTACTCGGGTGAAGCAGGTTAGGCTGCAACAGCATGGGGGCTCGTCCGGGATGAGAAGCGAAAACTATCAATTAGGAAACCAGACTGCTCGAAGGAACACCTAAACCCAGGCGCGCCTACACAAGGGTAAGCAGAACCTGTTAACATTGAATCTGCACATTCGACTTAAAAGCTAAATTAAGGGTCGAAAGTGTTACTGAGAGCAGTTGATAAATTCAAAGAAGGATTCAATATTGGGCGAAAGGCCCTGAGAAGTAGGTTCCCTAAATATTGGGTGAAAGGCCCTGGGAAGTAGATTCCCTAAATATTGGGTTAGATGCCCTAGGAACGACGATTCCTTAAACATCCAGTGTGTGGCAACCCCCACTATTTATCGACTGGTGAATAGGTCTAGGATAGACAAAGCTGGGTTAGAGGCCCGGGGAGATCGGACCCCCCAAACGTACGAGTCTAGTACTCAGTACAATAATACAAATAAAAATGGACAAAAAAATAAAATAAAATAAATCAAATTTAAAAAAGTTTTCCAGTTTAACGGGATGAACGAAAGGAAGTGAAGATGGCCGAGAGGGGAGGACCGTCGTAATGCGGGACTGGAGACAAGCCGAATGGACACGGATTCATTCTGTTTCACTACCAGGCCGACCGACAGTAATCTCGAGATGGAGTCTCTCTTATGGGATCATGGAATAATGGACGATACTAGGAACTGACATGAGCTTTCATAATCATTGATTCATAGAGTTCTTAAATGTTAATTACCTAAAATGTGTCGTACCTAACCATTGTATGAAGCTGGAACTTATCACGGAAACCTGATCACCTTCCTCTGTAATAGCCAAGCTTATTTAAATATTACTTGTAGTTTGAAAAGCCCTTTGATGCTTGAGCATGTTTTTAATAGGTATTCAAGAAATAGCCTGTTTTGTCATGTTCACTATGTAATTTGGAGTCAAACGTATTTATTGCGTTGATGATAATGTTTTAAATAGTTAGGCCTTAATGGTCTAATGACAATGTGGGTAGGCTTTAACAGGCCTACTACATACTACCTTTTGCTAGCACACGTGGGTACATCTGAAACCTAGTGATAAATTAGAAATTGGTAGTTATTTTCTAATCTGGTAAAATACTCTCATGGTTTAAAAAGTTAAATAATTGGGTTCTCTCTCCTTATATATTTTATAAGTGGTAGAAGGAAGATTCCACATATTCTAACGTTAAGCAGACATGCGGTGTCCCATGAGGACTAATTTTTTTATCCAATATAGTTATAGCCTTAAAAAGAGGAGTTAGAGGAGATCAAAGGTAGCACAGACAAGATGCTGGAAGAGAAGACAGCGAATGGGGCAAGAAAAAAGAGTAAGAAGGAGAGAAAGGAAGTAAAACCGCTTGCAGTAGGGTTATGGCAGCCGTTTGAAAGTCGCTCCCGCAGGGAGGGGGTGTGTGCAGAATCAAAGAAGAAAAAGGGTAGTCAGGAACAGGAGCAGAGTATGTCAGATATAGAAGAAGAAGAGGGGAGCGAGGAAGAAGAAGTTAGGGGATCCGGGGTGATCCGTGGGAAATGGCAGGAGGAAGAAGGAGACAGCAGGTTAGAAGAGGAGGAAGACCGTCAGGGAGCATGCGGAGGTGTTGAAAGGTCACCAAGAAAAAAGACTGTCGATGGGCGCTAGTTGTATGTACCCTTTAATACAGATGCCCGGGAGAGGCAGTAGATACAAGCCATGGAGAATTGGTGATGTACAGGCACTGGTAGACAAAATGCCTCCAGTAAGTAAAGGAGGAGGACTATGGTTACACAATTAGACAAATTGACCGCAGGCCAACAGCTGGCATTGGGCGATTGGAGGACCATCGCAGCTAGATCAATGAATGTCAGGACCGGCTTTGCGCGACATCGAGCATGAGGCAGGGACAGACGAAGAAGATGATCGCACCCCATTGACTAGAGTTATAGCGCGGATAGGACAAGCCATGCGAGACAAATATCCACTCCCAAACTCCTGGTCGCGGTTTCAGCAGAGGGCAAGGTGGTCAACCACGAGGGTTCACTCAAATCTATGGGGCATGTTTTCTGTGCGGTCAATCGGGCCATTGGCTCCGAGATTGTCCATCTAATCCACAAGCAGGACAAGGCAGATGGGTCCAGAGAGGTGGTGTGCAGCAGTATCAGACGGGACCTCCGGCACCACCAAACCCGCATGCGGTACCTCCTCAGACTGGCCAGTACCCAATGATGGATGATGTGGACAGCAGGGATGGAGGAAACTACCCGCAGTGATAGTCGCCGTGGGGAGAAGGGGCAGCGGGGACGGGGACCCAATGCCGACTCTGGTGGTTGATGAAGTGGAGAAATCTTTCCTTGTCGACACCGGTGCCACCTATTCCACCATAAGGTCTCCCCCATCAGGCAACAAGATTTCCCCTAACACCTTAGACGTTGTGGGTTTCGAAGGAGTGGGGCGGTCTCTAGAGCTGACCGTGCCCTTGGACACTTGCCTAGGTAGGCAAATACTGAAGCATCCCTTTGTAGTATCTCCCTCTGTTCCGGTCAATCTGTTGGGACGGGACCTGCTCATCAAACTTGGGGCCTCGATCCTGTGTGGCCCAGACGGCCTGACGGTCACTTTAGCAGACGGGTCCATCATCACTTGTGGACATTCGCACTCGATTTCAGGTCAGTGGTTAGTACAACCGCTCCAAATTGAACTGCCGGATATATACTGGGGCCTGTTACAGGCTGAGAGGAGTGAAAGCGTGGGGATTATGATGCAATTTTTCAGATGGAAAAAGTGGATCACCTTGCTAGAGCCCTACACAGTACCGCCCGACCCACCCCATGTAACTCTGTATTACGATAGAAAGGATGATGAGTCATACCGATTGGGGTTCAGTGAGATGTTGCAGGATAAACTGTTTGGCGTTTCTTCCAAGTACATCTTTGTAGGCACAGAAGGCGTGGCAGCCGATGTCACTCTGACACCTGATCTGGCCGATTGGTATTGAATGGCAGACGAGGAGGTTCCTCATGTCTCCTTGGCCTTACATCCGAAGCATCAAGCGAAGGATCTGGGGCCAATGGTAAAGAGAGCGGCAGCATGTACTGATTGGCAACCTGCCCTAATGCCTCAGATCTCATTCTCGCCCAGTAGTAAATTGTTCAGATTAGACACACCCTCGTGCGATCAGGTACTAATGCAACACGAAATGGTCTCCCGCTCACACGGTAGGGAGAAAACTGACCACCCACCGGCTGTAGCAGCACTGGCCCAGTTACCAGAGTCCCTATGGGCGGCAGGTCCTACTGATGTCGGCCTTACAGACTGCCCTCCTATACAGTTTGAATTACAGTATGGGGAACCTATCTGGATCAGTCAGTACCCAATCAAACCGGTGGCTGCGGGAGGCATCAATTTGACCATTAATGGGCTGCAGGCTTCAGAGGTCCTGGAAGGGTTTTCCTCTCCATGGAACACTATAATCTTACCAGTAGAAAAGAATGACACAGGGAAGTATCGCATGGCACATGATTTACGATGCATCAATGATATGCTGCTCACACCTTCCATTCCTGTTCCCAATCCGTATGTTGCATTAACCAACTTGGCACCACACCACAAATGGTTCACATGTATTGACCTTGCTAATGCGTTTTTTTGTCTCCCATTGGCAGAACACTGCAGAGACATATTCTCATTCACACATCAGGGCCGCCAGTGGCGTTACACCAGACTACGCCAGGGGTTCGCTCTATCTCCAGGAATCTTCAATAAGGTCCTGCACGAGGCGCTTATAGGATGTGAACTACCGGATGACTCCGCTACCATTCAATATGTTGATGACCTATTGGTGGCAGCTCCGACGGCTGACGCCTGCCTAACAGCAACCATGTCCGTCCTGTACCGTTTAGCGAAGAAGGGGTTCAAAGTCTCGAAGGAGAAGCTACAATTGGTGCGCACGCAAGTATCTTTTATAGGCCGGGTAGTGTCACAGAACGGCTCCGGCAGGTCACCTGCACACCGATCAAATATCCTACATCACCCACGACCCACCATGGTTAAAGATATGTTGTCCTTCCTAGGACTGACAGGCTACAGCCGACATTTCATGCCAAATTACTCAGGGCTGGCGCAGGTGTTGCGTGTTCTCGTTTGTGAACATTGACAATGGAACCTCACAGCTCAGTTAAATTGGACTCCGGAGTAACCATCAAGCAACGTATGGCTTGCTCCTCTGATTAGGCCAGATTACTTGCGTCCCTTTTTCTTAGATGTTTCTGAAACAGATGGCGTAGTACACGGAATTCTGTTTCAGAAAAAAGGGGGAGAGACAATTGTGCTGATGTACGGCAGCATACTGCTAGATAACATGGAACGCAGACACCCGACATGCACACAATACGCTGCCGGACTAGCCAAACTTATTCAGAAAACAGCACACATAGTCATGAACCACCCGCTACAGGTACTGACCTCACATGGTAGCCGACGTGAACTCACAACTATTCACAATGGCGGCACTTAAACAGCAGCTCATGAGCAAGATATTGGGGTCACCAAATCTGTCATTTACGCACGAAGGCATCAACATGGCAGAAAGGGACAGGGCTACCACATCTGTGCGCGCAAGAAGTAATCAAGGAAGAAAAGGTCAGACCAGACTTAGAGGCAGAACCTATGGAGGAAGTGGAAGACGTGTTCACGGACAGGTGCTCTTTTAGATACGAACAGAACGGACTGCAGGCAGGGTACGCAGTAGTCAGGAGAAACGGAAGTGAGTACTAGACAGTGAAGGCAGAGAGTCTAGAGCAGTGGTTCTTAACCTGGGTTCTTTCGAACCCCAGGGGTTCGTTGAGTCAGTCTCAGGGGTTCGGCGGAGGTCAAGACACACATGCGACTCATATGAAATATTCATTATTATGTTTTTGTTTTTGTGCGAAAATCATGCTTTGATGGTTTTGTTCTTTAAACACAGTGATGTTGATGCACGTTTAATTCTGTGCACCATTAAAATATGTTTTAGATTTGAAAAAAATCGTATTTTATTTTTCTAATTAAGGGTTCGGTGAATACTCATATGAAACTGGTGGGGTTCAGTACCTCCAACATGGTTAAGAACCACTGGTCTAGAGAGACAGCAATCAGCACAGAGAGCTGAAGTAGTAGCAGTAGTGGAAGCACTAAAAGCATACTAGGGACAAAGGGTGAACATTTACACAGACTCAGCATACGCGGTAGGCGCAGCACATGTAGAGTTGGGACAGTGGATGCGAACAGACTTCCGGACAGCAGGTAACAAACCGATAAAACATGAGGTTGAAATGCGCCAATTGGCAAAAGCGCTGGGGCTACCAGAAAAGGTTGCGATAATAAAATGCAAGGGGCATGATGCAGCAGACAATAAAATAGCACGCGGCAACGACGCAGCAGATCAGGCAGCAAAAAAGGCAGCAGGCTACGAACTAAACATGATGCTAGTCTTGACAGAACCCAACCCGGCAGGGGAACTCAGGTTAATAGCTCTTGCTTCAGAATTCGCCACTCAGGTTGGAGAAAGGACCGGCTGCGGAGACTTGGGGAAGCTGCCGACGGCTGAGTGGGTCTTGCTGAAGGTGATAAAGAGGAAGTGGGCGGAACCACGTTGGACGGGCTATACCGAATGACGGAGAGAACGACGCACGCGGTCCAGCTGACAGGGAAGGGAGAGACGTGGTACCATTGGAGCCAGTGCGCGCCTGCCGAGGAGCCAGGAAAATCGCTGTCGGAGGTCCAGGAGGTTCTCAGGAGAGGACAGAAAGCAGCCGAACCGGCGGGGGACGACAACACTGCAGAAGGAGAAGCGGAGACCGTCGAAAAGAAGAAGACTGTAACTACCGAGGTTTAAGGACTCCTAGCGTAGAGGTTCAAACAGCCAGTACAAAGATGGGGACGGTTACAGCGGAAGGACAAAAGGGGGTCACAAGGCAGTAGAGACACCAGCCACTCCTAGTGCTTCCCAATGGATGCTGCCCCTGTTGGACGACCCAGGGGAAGAACCATCCAAGGCAGCGGATAACATCTACAAGTGTGATCTCTGAGCAGAGATCAAAAGGGGGATTGTGAAACATATCCCCCTTTTGATCAGACTTGGAGATAATGCATAGCTCAGGGTCCAACTGAAAATGTCTGTATAAAAGAGGAAGACGAGAGGCAAGAGTCAGACTCGTTGATAAGCGGGTCTCCAGATATATCTGTTGTACGCAATAAAGTGTGTTAAATATTGAATCTGTCTTTGGTCTATATCTCTTCTCATCAACTTACTCGGGTGAAGCAGGTTAGGCTGCAACACCATTGAGAGAAAAGATTACGCATCTGGCTAAGCCCTGGTCGCTTTCAACTTATCCCCAGCTGATGACAACACAGGAAATCTTTCACCGGTCGACACAGGCAGCCTGTGACTGGAAATGCACTTCAGGGAATCCTTAGACCGGACAGCTTCTATGATCGTGTATTCCAATCTTGGAAGTAAACACCTGAAGACAAGTCTTGGTGGATAATTATTAATAAAAAGAGGAACACCCAAGAGTGAGAGTTTTATGCAATGAACGGTCAGAAAGCAGTGCCGTGGAGAATGGGCTTGCGAAAAATTACCTACGGATTGTTACAACTACCCCATCTGCAGCTCATCCTCCCCCTGCAGGAGGCGGGCCTCAGCGCTCGATGCCACCGGCCTTCTAAACAACACCGCCCATCATCAATCCATCGCACCTGTTGTCCTGTTTAGCGCACCTGATCCTCATCCAGTCATTACCATTCCAGTATATATGTGTCCTCTGTTCCCCCTGTCTTTGCGTGTTATTATTCTCTACTTATGAGCGCAAGTCAGCTCTTGTCATTAAAATATATATATGAATCAACAGCCTACGTCTTCGTCTTCTGCTTCGCCTCCATCTGCCAAAAGAGCTGACACGGATACTTATAGTAATACATTACAACTTTCCATTTCTCATTTTCCCAAATAAATATATTGTTTTTTAATGAAAAATAGCTTCAAGATATATTACAGCACTAAACAATTTCAGGATCAATTTACTACAACCTGTGGTCACTATTGTATGAAAGCCCCCTGGCTCTTTAAGAAGTTATATCCCAATATAGTGATGATTTAAGTAATTTTGTCATGGTAGATTGTTTTGTTAGAAAATATCTGAAATGTTTAAATGTACTCCCTTTAATACCTTACCTTACCTCAGTGTGCATTTTCAAGACAAATGTTTAAAGACCATAAATGTTAAGTTTTTTTGTCAAATTTATTTTTATTGAAATAAAAATCATCTCATTACATTACAATTATCAATTATTTTTGTTCAGAAAAATTGTAACCAGTCTTCTGTATTCTTCCTCTCAAATTAGTGTCTTTTGTAGCGAATCGATTGAAAGCATTTTATCTTTTGATGAATTTTATAATTAGCCACACCTGCAAGACCTCTGAATTGAGATCAGCTATGGTTTCAAGAAAATGTATCCATCCTAGAAGTCTTCTGTCTTCGGATATCTTACGTGAGGCAGTCTATCATATTAGAGCCTTTATTTAATTCATAATGTAGCCAGCGGCTACGTGCTGGAGTATGCTCGAGCATGTCACTCATAATGGCATTGTCATCTATGGTGTGAGCCTGTAAGCTTCCTGGAACAAGAGGTTCTGTAGCCTCCGTTTCTGGTAGGGAGAAGGTCATGTGTCACGTATTATTTTCATCATGTTTCAACAAAGACAAATACCTTTGTAAGAGTTGAGAGTATTTCTTTGCCTTGTCATAAGGATTCATTCCTTTAATGTTCAATACATCCTTCATATCAGTATTCAGATCACTTTCAGCCATTTGTCTAATAGTTTGAGGACCTTGTTGTTTAGTTTATCCAACTGATGTTGAGGCACTCAATACATTTTGTTAGACAACAGCTCCCACTCCTGGAGGTTATGAGACTAGAGATGAATGGGAGGGTGATGCTAAGTGGGGAAGAATGAAACCACCCATCTGCTTTTTTAATACTGGTCCTTTAATCGGCAAATAGCTTGATGACTGCTTATTTTATTGCTCCTGGCTGAGTGGGATATGTCCTTTGAGAACGTTCAAAGCAATCTCGCAGAGGGCCAAAATAAGATCTGAAGAATAATGACCCAAGGCAGACATGCATTCTTGAGGGTAGGCTACGTCTAGAGCTCTCAAGAAGGGAAAATGTATTTTTAAATGTTTACTTTTTCTTTGGAACGTAAAACTGTTGGTCACGCCCTTGGGAGCAAACCTGTTCTGAGTCTTAAATGTTCTGTTGTAGAAGCTTTAAGGTCTACCAGAAAATAGAAAAACGTATTTTGTTGCATTTTTGTAACTTTCCGTGAAAGAAATGTTTGGGCAAGTGTGGTGATTTGTAGTTTGCCTCGGATTGCCTAGGATCTTTAAACCAAACCATGTAATTGTAGTTCAGGCTAATGATACGGCTATTTTTGCCCTAGTGAAACACATTTTGTACCAAATAGAGCGCAGAGTTTTGATGTTGAGTATACTGAGTAAAAGCTCTGGCAATTTCAGGACGTTTACTACCTGCAAATAGCATATAATCAATCCAAAACTAAAAGATAATTTCTGTTAGGAGGAAAGATTTGATCATCAGTAGTTTATGTAAGGTATATTGTGTCACTTTGGTGATTTATGACTCTGGGGGGTGGGGTTCCAGATTAATTTGATCATATCATACATCCCCTCACTTCACTTCATTAAGTCAATGGAAATTGACACCACGAGTGAATGCAGAACAATGACAAATACAGCCATAGGAGGTGCATCCTGAATCCTCACTGGCCATCTTTTCAGGACGGACATGAAAAATAGAAAATTGGTAGTATGGATGGATCTATAATCCATTCGATAAGGAGTTGCATCCTGTATATTCATCAAAACAAAATTTAACATGTTAAAAAACATGTACATCAACAAACATGAACATCAACTAACACTATCAAAGACATCAATGTGCAACACGGTCGCTTGTGCGAAGGAATTATAAACCATATAACCTATTAATAAATGTGTCTATCATAGCTAAACATCTCTCAAATTTGACTTTACCACAATACCATCACACAGGTCTGTGAAATTGGCTATCATGCATTTATAATATCCTGTAGTTACTTGGCACTGACAAAAAAATGGTCCGCCCCTCCAGGGGATAAGCGGCACAACTTAATTCTAGGAGTGAAAAACTCCAGGCCCTATTTGCAGTGGTTAACCTACTGCGACCACCAGGGCAACTATATTAGCACACAAACTTAGCATTTTTACAGGACAATGGCCAAACTCCCTCATGGCAAACAAACTGTCTTGATGAACCTCCTAGATTTTAGGGAATTCACAAATATACATGAATGTTTATTTCAAATAGTGGTGGAAAAACCCTTAATCACAACTTTTCTGCATTTTCTTTTACCACGTCTGTGGTTCTGTTGATTTTTTTATCAGCCAAAATGGGGGATGACTTTGTCTCTACCCTCACTTCAGTTGGTTTCAAAACCATACATTTCAACATTAAAGCTACTAAGAGGAAAATATATTTAGCTTTCACTTAATGTTTGATTATGCCAAAACTGAAAATGCTTGTGTTGGTGAAATTACCAAGGTTGAGATCAGTCTGAACACTCAAATTTAACCCTTAGTAATAGGCTACTCTGATGTAATTGAAAAAGCTGGTAGAGGCATCCCATGGGGTCTGCCCCCCTTCCTGGAGTTCAGGGGCCTCATTTATGAAACTTTGCGTAGGATTTGCGTCAGAAATGGCGTACGGATGAAACATAGGACGTGCGTACACACAGAAATATTCGGATTTATAAAACCGTGCGCACACACATCCTACGCCTTTTTCCCTTAATAAATCACAATCAAATCTAAATGTAGCGCAGCTTTTGCGGCTTCATGTCACGCCCATAGTTGCCCATAAATAGTCCTTGAAACACCCACAAGTTAATATTCATAGATTGCGAAATTATGGCAAACATAGAGAGGAAATCAAAAAAACGTAACTTCACTCAATGTGAAGTAGAAGCAATCGTTGGCGAGGTGGAAAAGAGGAGAAAAATGTTGTTTGGAGGGCACAGTGTGGGCATAACTAATGCCAAAAAGGCACTTGAGTGGCAAAAGGTTGCAGACGCTGTAAATGCTGTAGCCTCACAACCTCGGACTGTGGCCGAAATAAAAAAGAAATGGTCAGACATCAAAGTCTTAGCAAAAAAGCGTCTAGCGCTCCATCACCAGAGTGTGTCTGCCACGGGTGGGGGAAAGGGGACACCGGAGTTGACCCCTCTTGATGAGAGACTGACGGCAATTATTGGGGAATCCGCATTAAGTGGAGTGGTGACTGAGGCGGAGGGGGACACTGACGCGCCAGATGCACCGGATGACACAGGTAAGTGAAATAAGTAAAATTAATGCAGTCAAGTCACATGTATGTAGGCTACACGATTACAGTTTATTCATATAGAACAATCTTTATTTCAGTCGCTGGGTGTTCTAGCTGGGCCAGTGCCAGTGGTTCAGAG